>JANSTT010022226.1:32524-42792 GCA_026745375.1 Platyura marginata | reverse complement strand
TTGCCATTTTGCCATATAAGGGAAATTGACGCTAGAAGCTGAGGCTGAGGCAGAAGCTGAATTGTATTTAACTCTTAAGTTTTTTTTTGTTTTTCATCTTTTTGAAATTGTTACCTTCCGAAAACTTGAGACGGCAGCACTCCTTATGATCATTTCTAAATTCGCAGAGAAAACCATAAGGTTAAACAAAGGGAATGGACACCAATGGTATCTCATTATTTGTAGTAAGTCCCTTGGACCTTTTTGGGGCTTATTTATCTTCTTAATGAGTTAATTCGACTTTATTTTTCGAACCAGTAATCACTGAAGTTATTCTTGTGACATCGAGATCTAGTAATTTCGGTCCAGTTTACGAATAGTTCCGATTAATTCCGAGTAAATGATTACCACCTGTGAATTTTATGTGGCTGCCATTTTATTTATGGCTTTACCAAATGAATGCCTGCAGATTAGGCAGATTAAGCGGCTAAGGAATAGAAAAGCTTTGCGTAAAATATACAATAAGACAAATTTGTCAAGAAAGTATTCCAAATACCTACATCTGTGATTTTAAATAATTTTGCTGATAACTCTAATCAAATTTATCCGTAAATGGCTTAAATTACTCCATAGTTTTGCGCAACGATAACGAGACAGAATTATTTTCTTCTGATAACATATCAGGATGGCATAAAGTGCGTAATCTTCTACGTAAAATTTGTTTATAATTGGACTTTAGTACGATTCCATAATAATGTAAGAAAACAGAAGAAGAGTGATGAATGTGATTCTCCATATTTAACTAGGAAGTTGAAGATTTAAGAACTCCCACTCTCTTTTCTTTTTAGGCGGAGCAAAAAAATATAATGGCATCGCAGACTGTGTAAAGAAAACTGTCAGCACAAATGGTTTCTTTGGATTATATCGTGGACTTTCAGTACTTCTATATGGAAGTATTCCAAAATCAGCTGTCAGGTAAGAATGTGAATGTCATTTAGTTAATTTAATATCTAAAATATGTTAGCAAACGCTGTCCAATGAAATTCTTGCACTTTGACATTTACCATGGGGTTAGAGATGGTTATTTTGTTCTCTACTCTAGCCCATATATGAGGACCACTGTAAATTGAGGAGACTCTCTGTCGTACGAGCGCCTTCGTTTTCTTAGTAATTGATTTGTTGACGAGAGTCGCATTGGCATTGTTGTTGCTTTTTGGTCTCAATGTAGACAGTTCCTCACGATATCAGATGACAAATTACGGTTCTCTTGGTCCAATTAATCAGCAACGTGTCCGAAATTTTCATTCCTCTCAGTAGTAGTATTGTTGTTTAATGTTGTTGTTGTTGTAGCCCACGTTGGAAATTAAGAGGACCATCAAATCTCACTCGCCGTCCGCCTCCGTTTCAAAAGCCAAGGAAGACAGCCACAATCGGTTGAGGTCACAAATTTTCAGTTGTAAGAGGTACAGTTGAACAAATGCCCGGTATCATGTGGGATTTTCGTTAAGTGTTAAGGTGTGATGTCTAATTTCACTTAGTCATGACTTATAAAAGGAAATATTATTGGTAGTCTATTGGCTAAGGCTTTCGATGTCATTTATTTGAACATTTTGATCTTTATTTCCATTCATCTTATGGTCACTGATAATGGCAGATATTTGTTAAAAGGCTCAAATTGTAGTTGGCTAGTTGGACGGCAGCTTCCTTCGCCAAATTTCTTTATAATATGGCGAATGTATGGTTAACAAGTGGATTCTGAACCATTTACCTGAATGAAATATCGGTCAGTCGGAATCCATTAATGGCAATCGACACACTAACTGTGCCCTGTGAACTATGGGATTGAAATTTTGGGCGATGGTGGCTTCAGTAGAATTCTATATTTTAATCAGGCCAGAGAACCATTGTCTCTCTTACACGATCTTCAATCAACATTTATATCGACGTTAGCATCTTGTCCAGATACTAAATCAATGACTCCAATAATAGATCATCATCATCAGGCTGTTTCTCGTTACACGAGGGACCATATGCCATCCAGAAATAACTGCCATCGCGTTCTATTCGTTGTCAAAGCTTTCACTTCCATCCATTCTTTTCCTCCTTCATTAGTTTCGGTGATTACGATTCGGTGCCACGTTTTTCTCTTTTGCGAGCACCTTGGGAATTTCACTCTAGCACTTCGCGTTCAATGTCATCCCTAGGTTTTCGAAGTGTATGTCCGATCCAGTTCCATTTTCTTCGACGAATCTGTGCATCAATCTTCTCCATATTTGTGATTCTCCATAGTTCTTCATTTCTAACAGATACTTACCGCAAATCCCAATAATGTTTCAGATTTGGCGCTTTTGAATCACTCAAACTTCGAATGGCCGACAAAAATGGACAACTGAGTACCGCCGGCAAATTGTTAGCCGGCTTAGGTGCCGGTGTATGTGAGGCTATATTAGCCGTTACCCCAATGGAAACGGTCAAAGTAAAATTCATAAACGATCAACGAAGTGCCAATCCAAAATTTAAAGGTTTCTTCCATGGTGTCTCGACGATCGTCCGTCAAGAAGGTTCAGCAAATGATCATTTTTTTGTTGTTGTTTCCAAAAATATTATCGAAATCTGTTTTCCGAATTAGGTTTCATGGGCGTATACAAGGGCGTTACGGCAACAATCATGAAACAAGGTTCCAATCAAGCAATCCGTTTCTATGTCATGGAATCACTAAAAGATCTCTACAAGGGAGACGATCCAAAGAAACCGGTACCGAAATTGATTGTTGGCTGTTTTGGTGCGTTCGCTGGTGCTGCATCGGTATTTGGCAATACACCAATTGACGTTGTTAAGACACGAATGCAGGGTCTCGAAGCGGCCAAATACAAAAATACGGCCCATTGTTTTATGACAATATGGCGAAATGAGGGACCGTTAGCATTTTACAAGGGCACCGTACCGCGATTAGGTCGCGTCTGTCTCGATGTGGCCATCACCTTTATGATTTACGATTCGTTTATGGATTTGTTTAACAAATTTTGGCATTAGATAAATAATTGGCCTCTTGTTGTGTGATTTTGTATTTCAAAGTACAATTTTTGATGAAAATGCATTTTAGAAACGTATTTAACTATAAATATAGATATAGATGTAATGCACACACCCACACATACACAAAACAAACAAACAAACACACACACACACACACATTTACGTATTGAATGGAGTGTATGTGGACTGCCTTTGTGATTGTTATTATTTTTATTTTTTTTTTCTTTAATTTTTAAATTATTTTATTGTACTGCAGCAGTAGTAGTTATGATTGGACACATTGGAAACAAATTATTTTTATATTTTAATATATATCAAAAATGGCGACAATTTCTTTACACGTAAAACGTGAAAGTAACCACTACCTACTAGTGCTAGTCGCTAATTTAGCAGAAATACAATAAAACTATTTTAAATATTTTTATTAAACGTTAAATCGTCGTTCAATTTGAAAAGAGAAACTTCCATATAAAAAGAGAGAGAGAGAGGGAGAGAAAGTTTATTTAGAATATTTATAATTTGCATTCCGGTTATCAGGGCTTTTATTTATTAATTTATTTAAATATGAATGGCGCCATTTTAATATTATTTGACAAACTATTTATGTATTGTATAGATTTTATTTAAAATATGTATGTATATGTAAATTTATACTATTTTTGTTGTTGTTGTAATTTCTTTTCTTTTTTTATCATAGAACTATATATTTTATTACAAAACATTATGCTTAGAACATTTTTATTTATAAAATACTTAATGGCAAAAGCACTCTTAAATATAATATTTGTCAGTGTCAAAAAATATATACAAAGTTTCTATATACTTAAAATAATAAATTAGTTTTAATTAGAATACCAAAAAAAAACCAATCTAAGGGTCTAAGATGACATTTCTTATCTTACTACATTTAAAAGAGGTTTTGGGTATTGGTAGTGGTGGAAGCGTGCGACTTCACTGTGACCCTTTGGATTTTTTGTGATTCCCCACACACGCTCTATATGGCATATGTCTATCTAGCGATGTACTCTATGAATTTTAGTATTATTATGGTCATTCCGGCAGATTTCAATTGCAGTTATTAAGTATCGTTCCCTCAGGAGAAGTTTATATAGCGTTTGCAGTTTCATCCTTATCGAGGCAGGAGCCTGTGTCCTGTGATTGGCCTAACTAATGAGGGGGTGGTATCTTAAACGACAGTTTTCAGTTGAGAGCTCTTTATGATTATTCTGAGGGAAGCTTCAACAGCTCTTGTCAGACCCTTTGTGGTCAGTGTGAAAAGAGATAGAATTTTTCGCATTTATTTGACCCAGAAAAGCTCCGTCATGACCTATGAAAATATGAACTTGGCTTCCCCTCTTGCAAGGGCGTCTGCGGTTTTAGTTCCGAAAATCCCTTTTCATGTCCTGATACTTAATGTAGGTTAACTTTATTGGAGTTGCCTAATTGAGTTAATTAATGGTTAAATTATTTTAAACTTAACTTACAAGTTACGATTCAATGTTTTGAACATCCCCATCGATCACATGTTTTTTTTGTGATGCAATCGACTCATTGAAAATACATAAAATACTCATCTAGGACGATCAACTGAGTTTGAAGAAAACTCAAAGCGAATAATTTTCGTGACTGCGCCAATTTTCCAAATAACTATAATTTCAACACAACGATTGTGTGATTCTGATTACCAATTTAAATTAATAATAAACAATTTTTTTTTTTTTTAAAAAGACCGCTATTTCTTACCTATCACACTGCCGCCTAGTGTACTAAAATGACTAAAATGCACATTTAGTACTAAAAAGGTCGACCAACAAAAGTGAGAATGAAAAAGTTACATGAATCTCAATTCCATATTTCTTCACTTTGTGCTCACTTATTTTTCGATATTTTTGTGATAATACGCGATAATTCAATGAATCATTTATTAAAATATAAAAACATTAAATCGTCTGTGTTGTGGAAATAACAATCGATTAAAAATTTTTACTTAAACGCGGAAAAAATCAAGGTAAAAGGAACAAATGATGTAAAGAAGAACCTCGACAGTAGTTGGATTCTCTTCGTCAACTCCATCTGCATCGAGTAAGAAGCCCGTGATTTTCTAATACATTTTACCGTAGTGTTTGTTGCTTTTTTTCCACAGATATGTTGCTTAAAATGTTCATTGTTTATTGAATTTAATGTAAAATTAATTTTCCGTCCTATTGGGTTAAATTTAACAGAGAAAATTGAATTTTCCAAAGTGTCAAATTTCACAGCTCACGATCATTTTTTTTGCATTTTTTTCAAAGCGATACGTCAACCCAACAAGAGGAAATTAATTTGGTTGAAATAATTTTTTTGATGATTAATTGGTGAAACCGGTGAATTGACGATTAACCGTTGACGAAAATCCAATGGTTTTATGTTGAAAATGAATTTTATTTATTTCTGGAAGTCATTTTAGGTAAACACATTGAGGTTAGGGATTCAGAGACAATTTTTGCTCAGTATATGAAGATTTCACATTTTTTCTGTATATTTCATTGCTTCGTATTGTTTGTAAACAAAAAAAATGTTTGTGCCATGCCAGGAAGTATTTTGATATTTTTTTTTTGAATTTTGTCGAATTTTATCCCACGAATTTTGTTGATAAGATTTTTTTGAATTTATTCTGTTTTAATGGCATTTTTGAGATGGTGCGGTTAGTTGTTTGGAACCAAAAATTCTAATTCCTATATATCTTGATCCCGATTATGGTCAGATTTCAAATTTGATTGAAATTCTTCTCTTTAACAATACTCGCTCGGATCAGTTTCTGAGGCTGTAACAAAACTTAGATATGGTCCGGTCATATCCCAAAAATAAAGCCCCTTGATCAAAAAAAAAAAAAAAAATTTTAATGGCATTTTCGATTCCACTTGGAATTTCCTTGGAATTGCTTTCTGAACGCCCTCTATAGAATTATTCACATTCCAAGAGAGATCCATAGTCATAAGTTTCGCAATGTAGCGACATGATTTAAGCTATCATCTTTCTGAAATCGTAAGACAATTATGTGGTTCTTGGTTCTGTAAACTGCAATTGGAAAACTTATTTTAAATGGTGGCTGCTTCTTTTCATATGACAGATTTCTTGTGAACCAGTCGGCTTAGAGTTGTCCTTAAAATTGTCTATTAAATATGTTCGAGAGTATCGCAGAAATCACTTTGACACCATTCGTACGATCATTTTTTTTTTCATGTCTGTCAGGTACGAATTCTCATAATATGTACTGGAATGAATGATGTCATAAAGAAACATTTTTTTTAACCACTAAAGGAAATAAAAAGTCACATCCCCACCTGTTTGTCTACCTAAGGTAGGAACTTGGCAAAAGAACAGAAATTCCATAAAGGATGCAATTCTCAGAACACATCTGCGTTAAACTTCAAAATGTTTACGCTTCGTTGTTTACGCTTAATTTTTTGTCAGATTTTTGAAATTTACAATTGAATTAAATTAAAAAAAAATAAAAATATGCAGCCGATATAATGGCTTGCGAAGCTTCAAATAACTAATATTAAAACCTTTATTAATCTCATTCTTATTCTTCCAGATTTATATTGATAAGACCAAAGATATACAATAAATTAAAAATGAACACGCACAACTCAACCAACTATCATCAGATTTCTCTATTTCAACAAGAAAAATTGTAAGATTGCGTTTGTGACTTCCATTCTAAATTCTGTAATATTTTGTTCTATCTCTATTCTATATGTTTTCAGAGGCTGGGAAAATGCCATATCATCGTACGCTGGTGCCGATCCACTTGATTTATGGTTCAACTATATTTGCTGGTATGAACAAAATGTTGCTTTGGATCCTGAAAATGATTTCGAAGCGGCCCTAGGTAGATGTTTGTCCATGTACGAGTATAATGAAAATTTCAAACAGGACATTCGAATGGTTAAGTTATGGATGAAATATGTAAGAAACGAAGACAGTTCCTTTTGTAAATATTTAATTAATTTTTTTTTTCGTTTTTTTTTTTTTGTAGATAAATCTCAAACCAAATCCACTGAATTTATTTCAAGTTTTATATCAACGTGGTGTCGGAACACAATGTGCTTCCTTTTATATTTCATGGGCGGCCTATTTTATATCAGCCAATGCTTTGAAACAAGCTGAATCCGTATATAATCTTGGTTTTCGTGCCAAGGCTCAACCATACGAAGATTTAGAGGTGGCACATGGAAAATTTCGCGTTTCCATTACACAGAAAATGTTTTACGATGATTCAGCGTCGTCGAAAAAACGAAATGCCACCCATATTACCGAACAGAAGTCAACTGTTACATTTACGGCCGTAAAAAAAGCACGAACCGATGGCATTGAATTCAATAATCACAGAGAATCACAAGAATCCATTAGTTATAATAATAGTACAAACAATATGAACAACAGTGAACAATGTAACATAAACAATGTGATCTCATCATCGTTAAATTTTGTGTACGGTGAGGCACCAGCCAATAATTTCGGATACGAGGAGCCAGATGTTGGCGATGAGCATTTGGGCATTAATTTGCCCTCAAACTTTGTTCGATATGCAAAAAATAACTATGAAACATGGAACGGAGCATTATGTTTAGATGAACCGTACGAACCGGATAAATATTGTAAATATCCGAAGCACTTAGTGTATCCGGGCAATGGGGTCGAGTATAGTTTGGAAGAGATACGATCACGAAAGTATACGTCTCGCATTGAAGTGATCAAAGAAATAAATCGAAGACGTGAATATGAGAGAGTTCGTGCGAAAGAGGAAAGGGCACGAATGGAACAGGAACGGTTACGTATGGAACAAGAACAAATGCAAATGATCGAACATGAACAGGAACGGTTGCGAATCGCCGAACAAGAAAGACTGAGAATGGCTGAACAAGAAAGGCAAATATTGGAACAGGATAGACTGAGACGAATGGAACAAGAACGCCTTCGACAAATCGAACAAGAACGACTCATACAAGCGGAACAGGAACGACTTAGACAAGCCGAACAGGAAAGAATTCGTGTCGCTGAATATGAGCGTGCTAGAGCCGTTGAATTTCAACGTATTAGACATGCCGAATTGGAGCGAAAACGGAGCGAACTGAAACGAATGCGAGCCGAACAGGAACGATTAAAAGTGGAACAGGAACGATTACGGTTGGAGGAAAATGTGTACAGACCAAATGGCGGCTATACAACCGAAATAATTAATTCCAATAGCGATGACATTGAAGAACAAATTGAAGCCTCAACAATACGATTTAGTACCGATAATGGACTGTCCAAACCGAAAACAATAACAATAAAATTCCGAAAAGAAAAACCTTCACCGGTCGATGTTTCCAAAGTGCCTTCATCATCATCTAAACCAAAAAAACAAAGAAAATATAAAATTGTCAAGGATACAAGTCCAGTCGCAACGCATACAGATACAAATGGCGCCGCTTCCTACTATAATCATAACCAGAACAATTCTCAGTCAAACAATAATCTAGACAATAATTATCCAAGTCTATCGACAACCAGTAATAATATGGAAGACGTAAATCTGCTGTTGTCATTGTCAAATATGCATTCAGCATCTAACGAGGATTCGTACTCGTCGAGTAAGCCTTCCAAGCGACAATATGCACCAATAGAAGACTCATTTTCAAATTCCGAATTTAACACCTCCTTCACATATAGTACAGAGAATAGCAACAGTAATTTTAATTTTAGTGCCAGTTCAACTCCGGTCCGAACCGCTGGTCAAAATTACATAAACGAATCGTATTCGAAATCGTCAACGCCACACAATTTCAAAATTCTGAAGAAACGTACATCGAACATTTCCTATCAGAATGACGATTCGATAAATTCGACCATTTCCACCGAGCAAAATAGTTTTTTTGTCACCGAAAATGACGAGGATCTGAAAAAGAAACGTCTCGAAAAAGCATTGAAAACGATCGAAATCCATTTTGGTAAATCATCGATTGATCCATTCAATTCGGAATTGTGCAAAGCCTTTCTAGCCAAAATTGATTTTCCATCACGGGAACACAACGATCTGTACAAATTGGTGAACACTGTTCTGCCAAAATTGTTCAATACAAAGGTGGCACTGTTGGCAAATATTCCATTTCAAATTGAAAAGGAAGTGGGCCGTGGTTCATATGGAAGCGTTTACAAGTGAGTCAATTTTTTCTTTTCTTTTTTTTTTGAATCGAATTAGAAATTAGAAATTTTTAGCAGAAACCATATCCGGTTCCAGATTAAAATGTCCACTTCTTTTGTAGAGATTCATCATCTAGTCTAGTCCACAATTTGGTACTGTATTACAGATTTTGCAGTCCAAATTCAACCTTTTACAAATCAAATTCAACCTTTTTTCAATTATATTCAACCTTTCGCAAATCAAATTCAACCTTTCGCAAATCAAATTCAACCTTAAATATTGATGGTTGAATTTGATTTGCAAAAGGTTGAATTTGGACTGCAAAACCTTTATTGTGTTGTTTGACAGCAATACTTTCGACTCCCACTTCTCAACTGTCTTATGTCATGTCAGGCAACGAAGGAATTGTTCCATCCGTCCTTCCTTCCATCTGAGTCTAGATTATCCAGGATATCTTAGGTTTTTTTTTTGGAACATTATCTATTCATATATTCGATAATTGGTCCGAAGATCGTTTACTTCCATTCGTGCTTCCTTTCAACTAGAAGATCCCGTGTTTGAGATTCCTCAGATCAGATTTTTGCTAAGAATTAAATTTTTCCACTTTCAAGATTCTGTTTTGGACTTAAAAATAGAGATCCACAAATAAAATTGATTTAATGAGCGGGATTCCATAGTAGTTTAATAAATTGATGTGAAGCCGGATGGTGGTTCGGATATCACTTATCTTGGAAGTTACTACGATTTTGGCCTTTACACATTATGCAAAATAAAGTGGGAAAGTTTTGGATTCATTGGAAATCTTTGAAAATTTTAGACATCTTTGTCTGAACAACAATTCAAGAACGCATTGATCTAGATAAAGATAATCTTGAAATTTGGACTAAATATCCTCCCATCCATTTTTCGTGTTTTCTCCCACTGACTAACGAAATTCTTTTTGCTTCTCCCATAATAGAAGGGGACAACTCAAGAACTCGATGATCTAGGGAATCTTGAAATTGGAACTTAACCTCCTCCCATCCATTTTTCGTGTTTTCTCCCACTAATTAACGAAATTCTTTTTGCTTCTCTCATAATA
>JANSTT010022226.1:0-29242 GCA_026745375.1 Platyura marginata | reverse complement strand
AATCGTTAAACCGATTTAATGATACTGAACGAGTGTGTAATATAGAGGCCATTAGTAATAAGTGATTAGCTGGTAACATAAAAGATTCGAATCATTTGCCAAATTTGCTGGATATGAAATCAAAAATAGACGATGAACTTTATAATATGGAATCGGAATTGCACTCACAGATTCGGACACTCTCAAATATCCTACACAGGCGATAGGTATTTATTGGTTTTTGTTTTGTTTTTTTTTTTTTTTTTTTTTTTTTCTCTCTTTTTGGATTATGAATCTCTTCTAAAAGAGGAAAATCTAGAATCGATGCCTTTTAGATAGAGATAGAGAAATAGAGAGAAAGAGAGGCGAGCGAGAGATTATTTTCTTTCGTTAAATTATCGATTGGACAAAACATTTTTACTACTAAAATGATACTACAGCTGTGTAAATAGAGTTAAATAGAGAAACTATAATGTAATAAAGACAGATTTATATATTAGATTTTATACCTTATAGTTTTCAATTATGTATTTTAAGCAACACAGTACACACACACACACACATATACATATACATATACATTTGTAAATGTAATAAATACCGACACGCTATTAAGTTCAAGATTTTTTTTTTCCTTTTTTTTTCTACGTTTAATTAAGATTCACATAATTCTTTGATTTTTTTTTTTTTAATTTGACAATATTCACACTTAATCACAACAACAACAACAATAACAACAACTACAGTCAAATGGAGAGTAATTATATTAAAAAAAAAAAAAAAAAATGATTTATGGAATAAACGTATTTATTTAATATTCAATGGAATGGTTTTGTTTTAATTTCAAAAGAAAAGGACCGTCACGAAAGGTTCTGTTAGTTAAAAGAACCAACCAAAATTTGTGTGAAAGTCAAACAAAATGTGGGAACGTCAACATTTGTGCAAGAAAAAACTCCTCCAATTCTGTTATTTCGGACATATATTTTTGAATTTGTCCAGTATTTTTGAATTCGTGCAGTATTTTTGAATTCGTGCAGTTTTTTACTCGCTCAGTATGATTAAACCGGTTTGTATAGAAGAAACGTATGTAAAGTAAGGGAGAAAACGATCCATAACTTGTTAAAGATCGAAACGACGAGGCCAATAAGCTATTATAACTCACCACCTCACCAATACACTTAAAACTGGTTTCGTTTATTTTGCATTGCTTCTCATTCGTTTTTTTCATGCCGACCGAGTATTAAAATGATGAACAAACGCACTAACACATCTACCGCTTTGTATGCGCACATAAAATTATCAAGTGACGATGAATATTGTCGAAACACGCACCGTGTGATAATCGTTAAACCGATTTAATGATACTGAACGAGTGTGTAATATAGAGGCCATTAGTAATAAGTGATTAGCTGGTAACCTGTGGAACGGAATGGAATTACTGAACAAGCCCGTCAGACTGACATTTCTATTTATATATATATATAAACAACTCAGCAGAACCCAAGCATCTGTTCTCCCCTGTTCAATGTTTAAGATTGCCCAACAATTTTTAGTGGCATTATAATTGGTCCACTTTCCACAGTTCCAAATGGTTAAATTCACTTAACTGAATAGCGGTCCAAAAGGTACAGTCTGCCTTAAATTTGAAGGGAATTGCAATCGAGATTGCTTCGTCGAGATCGAGATGCGAATGGAGATGTTTTTTAGACTCTTCTCTTAAATCCTTAATCTTAATGGAAAAGACAGAGAGAGAAGAACATCGAAGTATATAGATAGACATAGAGCGTTGGAATGACATAAATTTGGAATAGTTGCTGGTAAGGTCCGACATGCTACAAAGTCTTTTAGGGTCCTAATACCTCAATTGTCGATTCTCATTCCGTTATTATAGTGAGAAAATATCTCATCGAACCGGACTCGGCCTTGCCCTAGTCATAGTTTTCTTCCTTGGAAAATAAGTTGAAAAATAAAATGAGTTCGATGAGACTACAAATGTTGTCATACTGACTAAAAACGAAGTTAAAACTAATGAAAAAAAAATGAAATTTTACAAATGGCGATTATAACGTCAATGCTTGAAATTAAATAAATATTTAAAGAATTTACCTACCCTTAAGTTATATGAGTGCAAAAAATCCCTTGCGTCAAGATTGCCGCGCACAATACAATTTTTTAAAAGTAATCTCACCCCAAATGATTTCTTTCAGGTGTCTTTTTATTTTTTCAATTAAATTATTAGCCCGGTTTTCACCGAGCTCAACAAAAATTTATCGTAGACTCATTAGAGTGCTCCTCTCCACGGAAATCTTTAGTAAAAGGCGAAAGATTTATTCGATATTTGAAGAGAAGCCAGAGTAATTTTAACAAGCAATACGTCTCTGTACCTCATGTTTCATTTGTGTACTGCATTAGTGAGTTATAAAGAAAAATGGTAATTTGAGAGACAAAATTTGCTCTAAAAAAATTATTTAAAGTTAAAGGTACGTTTGTTGTTGTTGTTGTTGTACTTGAACTAAATTACTAAAATGTATGTATATGTAGGGTTGGGATAGGATCAGGGTCTTCCAAAATGCCTCGAGGGGTACAAGAGGAAAAAGCGAAGAGAAAAAAAACACTTAATTTTTGGTATATTATGTAAGATCACAATTCATATCCGTAATAGGATCATATCTATAAATGATATAAAAATAATTCATTACAATTAATTAAGGACATTATTAACAAATTGTAAGTAAATATTGCAATATTATAAATCTTAAGGATCATTGAATAACCCGTTTATTTTGAAAATAGCCCAAGTCCAGTAAGGGAAGCAATATATGCTCCAAATCATCTATTTTCTTGGTTTCCTCACTGGATTTGCACCAATTTCTTTTTCTCTTTTTAAGGTAAGGTAAGGAGGGGGTATTTCGATGGATATGAGGGACTGTCATTATCAAAGAAGGACGTCTGCCATCAATTTACATTTTAACATTTTTATTAGAAAAATATTATGGCGACCCGTATGGTCATGAAGGAATCCTATGTAGTGTGGACCAATTTTTTACTCTTTGTACTAAGTTCAATCTGAGTTCGTTCAAAAATTTCCCACAATCACCGTCAATCACAGTCAAGTGGGTCCACTTGGCTTCTTTGGAATATTTAACTCAATTAATTTAAGATTGCGGTGTATTTTTCCGCATCTTTGTAATTGCCAGAGATCAGCCAATTAAAACAAATCCATTTGGGAACATTGTAGAAATTTTATTTCTAATTTATGTGTACATAGGTAATTCAAGTCTGTTCATCAATTATTTATTATTGGAACAGACCCCTTAATAGAGATTATTAAAAAAAAAACAATATAAAAAAAAAATTCAACATCAACCAAAGAAGAAAGTTACATTTTCAAAATTTCCTGTGTTGTCGCCACAATATGACGGGCTGAAATGCCAAACATATCAATAAGGACCGTTGGTGGTCCCGATCGTGGCACTGTTGGAACGGCCAATTGCTTAAGTACAATGTTTCGTTGATCAGCTACAGCAGACATTACAGCCTCACCAATGCCTCCCTCTCTGAAAAATTTCAACAAATTAATTCAACAATCCATAATTTATAATCCACTTTAACCCACTTGTAGTGATCTTCAATTGTAATTATTCGACCACCGCATTCGGTCGCATTTTTGATTATAGCATCACGATCGATTGGTTTCACTGTGAATAAATCCAATACTCGGGCATGTATTCCAACCTTTTCCAATTCAGCCGATGCCGTTAATGCCTCGTATAGTGTTATGCCAGCACTCACCAAAAGAACTTGATCTTTTGGTGATTGTCGGACAACTTTCGCCTGTCCAATCTCAAATTTATCCTCATTACCATAAAGAACGGCTGTATTCGGTCGTGACGTACGAATAAAACAGACTCCCTTTGTATTAGCCGCCAATTCAACGGCCCGTTCACAGCTAACGGCATCGGATGGATAGAAAACGGTACTGCCTGGAATCGATCGGAATAGGGCAATATCTTCGAGTCCCATTTGACTGGGTCCATCTTCACCAATGCTAACGCCACAATGTGAACCGACAAAGTTTACGTTCGTCTGCGAAATTGCCCCCATTCGAATTTGATCGAATGCCCTGGTAAAGAATGTGGCAAATGTTGAGACAAATGCAACGGTTCGGTCTCGGCATGCAGTACCAATAGCCACACCCACCAGATTCTGTTCGGCAATGAAACACTCAATGTATCGTTCGGGAAAAACGGCCTTCAATTTATCGGAGAATGTCGAATTCTTTGTGTCGCCGTCCAGACCAATCACTCTCGAATTGTTCGTGGCAATCTTTGCCAATGCTGTTCCGTATGCTAGCCGGGTGGCAACCGCTTCACCAAGTTTATATGCGGGGGGCGATGCTAAACGAATATTTTTCAAATCAACCTTTGGCGCATCATCTTTTAATGGTTTTTGTGGAGCAATTTGTAGGGTTCCCTTGTTATGAATCAGACCACTTAAATGCTGAAATTAACATCATCATTATCATCATCATCATCATCATCATTAAATCATTCAATTAACAAAATACCTTAATGACAAGATCAGCCTTGTCGCCAAGTGGTTTTCCGTGCCAATTATCTAAATCTTCAATGCCCGGAAAGAATTTTCCCTTGAACGTTTTTGCAATGATGCCAGTTGGTCGATCGGTCGTTATTGATGCCTCATAGAAAGCCTTTGCCAACTCTTCAACATCATGCCCGTCCACTACAATGGCATTGAATCCAAAAGCCTCAACTCTCTTTCGGTAAATGTCGGTTTTGTGCTGCAATGATGTTGATTCTGATTGTCCCAATCGGTTAACATCAAAGATTACACATAAATTGCTCAGATTATAGTGACCAGCAAAATTAAGCGATTCCCATATGGAACCTTCGGCCGATTCACCATCACCAACAATGGCGTACGTTCTAGAACGAATGTTCATTTGAATTGATGGGCCAATGTAAGATGAGAGAGAGAGAGGCGAACATCTTACCTGTATGCCGATTTATCGAAATACTTTCCAACATAGGCCATACCACAAGCAACAGCTACACCTTGTCCCAAGGAACCTGTACCAACATCGATGAAGTTCAATCGTGGCGTTGGATGTCCCTCCAGATCCGAATCAATTTTACGCAAATTGTTTAAGTCTTCCACCGGAAATAGACCAGCTTCTGCCCAGGCAGCGTACAAAATTGGTGCAGCATGTCCTTTCGATAGAATCAGACGATCGCTTGACGGATCACGGGGTGCCGATAATTTGTAGCGCATCGTATGGAAAAATAGTACGGACATAATTTCGGCAATTGATGAACATGATGTTGGATGTCTATAAATAAGAGTGGAACGTCCATTTTGATTAATTGGAATTTCATAATTGGAGTGACATAATATCTTAAGTGTTACTCAGGACCATTATTGGATAAAATCTCAATTCAATGCATATTTTATGGCTACTTCTTTGGAAATTGCATCCATCAGGATGTACATATGACATTTCTTTATGTTATACCCAGAGAAGATCGTCATCGAAGTTCGCATGACCATACTCAGTTTACTGAGAGATTATAGCAGATTAGAAATAGTAATTTAATGTAAACAAGAGAGTTCCATGGTCATCGAAACGTTTTAGAATGAACTTCCAGATTATTTCAAGAAAAAAACGGCTAAATATCTTTGAAGTCTCCCTTTTTTCCTTCAGTTCTGTGACGCATCGAAATCAACGGCGTTGACATTTTGACCATATACTCTTGTTGAGTTGGCTCTGAGTCTTATTATATAGAGCTGCAGTTGAGTTTCTGTCCAATGACGCTATATTTTCGGTGCTATTCTGAAATAGTGGACATCTAGTAAGCGACAATAATCTTTAAAAACGGAATGGAATGGTTCGGCGTATTGTGTCCGTAGCTTAAGTCCTTAGAGATACAGTCCATTAGATCTGTGAAGATTGCGGTGTTAAGCGACAATAATCTTTAATTACGAAGCGGAACGTATTGTGCCCGTAGCTTAAGCCCTCAGAGGTACAGTCCATTAGATCTGTAAAGATTGCGGTGCTAAGGGACAATAATCTTTAAAAACGGAACGGTGCGGCGCATTGTCCCCATAGCTTAAGCCGGCAGAGGTACAGTCCATTAGATCTGTATAGATTGCGGTGCTAAGGGACAATAATCTTTAAAAACGGAACGGAAAGGAACGGTGCTGCGCATTGTGCCCGTAGCTTAAGCCCTTAAAGGTACAGTCCATTAGATCTGCAAAGATTACGGTGCTATGGCACTAGAAGGAGCAACCTCTATTACATCTATCTAATGATCTAATCTAATATCCAAGGTACGATCAAATACAATTTATTTAAAATGATTGTAAATACAAATTGGCCATTATGTAATGGCCTGTTGTTACATCACAATAATAATAATAATCACACCAGTTAAATGTTATTAACTCCATAATTAATTCACATATCAGACAATTTGACGTAGGCATATTATTAGAGTTAATATAAAATTGAATGAGTTTGCACAAATATTGTTATGTATTGTAAATAGATATTTACTATTCTAACTAATGTGCTAGTGCTAGTTGCTAGTTAAATATAAATAAATACCGCACACATTCAAATGTATCTACTCTAACCTCTCTACTTATTATCTACTATCAATAAAATAACGGTAAGGTGGTGTTGGTGTTGATGTTGATACTAAAAGAATGTTCTAAACATTTTTTAATTACGATGCTTTACTTTGTTCTTGTTCATTTTAATTTTTATTTTTAAATAAATTATTAAATTAAAAATCCTAAAAATGACTGTAGCACCATAACGGTCGAGGATGGAATTTTTTGGTCTATAAAAAAAAAAAAATATTTTTATTCTCTATAATTTTTGTCAAGGTCATTTTTTCTCTTTTTCGAATACTAAATGAGTAAATAACGTCACCGATAGGACGCCGCCGAGCAATTTTCTGTAGTCCCCCACATTCAAAAATTGTATAAAATACGAAATCCAACAGAGGCAGACCAAACCAACACGGAGAATACTACTCCTATTGAACAGAGACAATAAGGTTGCGATAAGTTTACTAACGGAACTATGTCAAAAAGATGAAATTAGGGCAAGGGGTGTCAAATTAGGCCAAAAAATGCTAAAAGCAGAAGAAAAGACGGCAAACAACTTTCTGCGTGTAAATGTCCAGCCTACTTTCATCATCACAACTTCTATGGGCTGTTACATAGATAGATTCTGAATCAATTTGGAAGCTACAGATCAAAAAGATAGTGACCTTTATTTGGAAATCGAGACACTTTGAAATCAGGTTCCATAAACTAAACTTGGGTGTGTGTACAATGGACCCGTGAAATGTGGCCTCTGAATATTTCCTACAACTTAGATCTATCTATTTCTATAGTCACATTTTACCCTCTCCTATACTCTATCTATAGTCTATACTCTGTTCGAATTGTTCCCAAAAGTAATTCTCTAGAAGCACATCTAATAAACGGACAACATTTCAATGCTTCCTCATTAAAATTTACTGAACAGATCAGTTCTGAATGCTTCAAAAGTCGATTTTTTTGGTCATAGATTCTATAGGGTTGTTTCCACATAATCAGTCCTGAGTGCTTTAAAAGTACTTTAAAATTGGTTTTAAGAAAGAAAAAGGAGAAAGACCTGGATAAGGTAAAATCTAATTTTTCAACTATACAAATATGGTTCTTGTTTAATGTAGAACCTGTCGAAACACATAATCATTATCAATTGCGCCATAGCCCTGGCCGAGCCTCAGTCTAACTCACAGCGGTTAATTTTTTTACAATGTGGGTTTGCTGATCAAACGACTAACCCTTTTTTGCGGGTTTGAGAATATTTCAGTTGAAAAACACTCCAATTGCCACAAATTCTCATACCGTCAAGATTTTTTTCTAACATTTGAGGTGTTTTTCCTTCGTTGAATCGACAACCGGCAATTATTTCCTTGAAATAACCTACCTAAATGGACCTAGATATTTAAGTAGAATCCGACCTACTTAGCCTAAGATTCAAAATCCGTACGAATGAAAAACATTTCATATTTTACTCCCAAAATTTACGATCGAACTCGGGATCTCCCGTTCCAAGGGCATTACCTCTACCACAGAGCCATTGGGTCAGTCACGTAACACATAATAAAACCCCCCCTCCAGATTATGGTGACCATTGTCTGCGGTTGTTCTAATTGATAATTGTTAACGATTTGTTCGGGTTGCGTTTAAATGTTGATTCGGAGATAACAAATTTTTGATTAAAAACCGAACGGCAACACTGGTGGAACGTAAAGGAAAGGAGAATGCACCAATGAAAGTCGGGTTGATAAAAGATAAAGAAAGCTAAAAATTACTCTATGAATGGACTGTGACAAGCGGCACTGCTTGGTGAACTCAATAAGATTTCCAGGTAACGACATCTCTAACTACACTTTAATATTACACAAATTAAGTTAAAAAAAATACAATCATTGAATAGAGGTCAAATAGGTTGATTTGTAATGGTCTGCAGTCAGTATGCAGCTAAAATATTGTGTATAATGGCGAGGTACATACACAGAGTGTGTATAAAACTTTGTTATGCATATGTAGGTAAAATGACACACTGTCTTATTAACTACAATATTTTTAGGTATCGACCGGTTTAGTGTTTTTTTTTTTTATTTGTCAAATATTGTCCATTTGTTTCAATAAAATCTAACAATAAATAAAGGAAAATCTTGTTTCTAAGCAGAAATACGAGTATTTAGGGTTCATGTACCCGCAAGATTGCTTACTTTGTCTGTACGTGTAAAAAAAAAAAAAAAAAACTGTAACTGTAAGAAATGACGTACTTTATACTATCTGTTGGTTGGTATGTAAATTATAATTCCATATCTAAGATAGAAATGTTGTAAAGGTCAAAAAGGACACAGATTATTCTATAATTCTATTTATTAATATAATGGTTTTGTAATCTCTGTTTGATTGTATATATGCAAGAGAGAGAGAGAGAGTAGCCATTTACTGATTATAGGGCAAACAGTTTCCTTCAAATTAATCAATAAAATTTGGTTCAATGTCACAACC
Source organism: Platyura marginata (assembly GCA_026745375.1). Lineage (NCBI taxonomy): Eukaryota > Metazoa > Arthropoda > Insecta > Diptera > Keroplatidae > Platyura > Platyura marginata. The sequence goes on along the minus strand of JANSTT010022226.1, from coordinate 20,155 downwards.
ACATGTTTGTGTGCAAATTTTTGCCGGTACCAAGCAATTTAATAACACCGCGACCAACTTTTTATATGCCTACAGAGGAGTTTCCTCTCTAAGCGTACTTTAAAGAATGGATTTTTAATTTTTTATTGATAATTACCCGGATTTCGATGCCTGTGTTGAGGTAATCGCATGAATTCGTAGCCGATGAGCGATATCCTTTAGTTCCTGCACTATTTTTGATTCGGGTTTATGATAATTAGGCATATTGGATTGAGTATATGGAATAAACACACAAAAAATGCACACAAAAAAAAATCTAATTGGAAATGCTTAATTGGCTGACGTTCACCAGACCACGTAATAAAGCCGACTGAATTTCATACTAACATGAGAATGGAATAGCCGAATGAATCTGAAGTTAACCATGAACGGCAGTTCTATTCTTTTTTTTATTGTTTTGGAAGGTATATGGCTCTGTCTCTCTATATGTATTTTGTACTGGAACTGATAAAGACGTCATTATCATCACGTTCTCTTTCAGGCTAATAAATATATAGAAATGGGGATCGCAAAATTACAACTCGATGATATTGTAGTCAATAAGTCGGAAATTACAATTTGAAAATCTAAAGTTGATATAACTTCGGTGAAAAAAAGGTAAAAACATTAAATTAGCTCTAACAGTTCAAAATGTTGGTTATTACAGAGAGATATTCATAATTTGCTGCTAAACTGAATTAAATAATATTTCCAATATTTCCTTTCATGTTCAAAATTATTTAAAATTGAAATTGTTGGAAACTCCAAATAACTCTAGCATTTTCTTGAATAATTAAAAAAAGGTTTAAATTGGCAACAACAACAAAAATCAGAATCACCTTCAAAGTTGCTTACCTGTTTTTCTCCTTTAGCGTCATTATTTCTAACCACTGTGCTGATCCAGACTATTTTCTATGGTTACGGAATGACTGCGTAATTTCGGAATTATTTAAATTCCAATTCTGAGAAACTGAGAAATTCCAGCAGATCCTCAATCAACTCCTTGAATATTCTTAAACTAAATAACTAAAAATTTCCAATGTGGTTAAGTATTTCGTAAATATGTCGTAAGTAACAGTGGCGTTTTCGCAGTGAGATAAATGTTCAAATTGCAATGCATACCACTCAGTGTCTTTATTTTCACGGGATCTTTGATCAATGATAAGAAAATTGATTAAACCACCAATTGTAAAATTTTAATTCTAATTTTGAAGCCATTAATAAAATCCTAAACGGATGTTTGATCGGAGGTTTGAATTATGTAACCATCACTACATCACGGATCATTTATACTTAGGCTCAGACATGTTTTTGCTTTATATACAATTCCAAACTAAAAACTAAATATAGAGAAAATAAAATGCAAAATAAGCAAAACTAGATGAACGTTCTCCAGATATATCCATAAGAAGTGTCGAGTTAAGTATTTTGCGCAGATACTTTTCATAATAATATATAGATTTTGATATTTTAATTCGATTAAAGAACTGTCCAAGAGACCAAGACGTAGGATTATGTTCTGATGTTCAGAACCTGATAACAAATTTCTGTCCATACCTACTTAATTTTTTCAATCATATTCTTAACACGTTCTTCATCACGTTCTTAACTGAGATATTTTTTATTTTTATTTGGGCATTGCGTAAATTACGATAACGCATTTGGAAGTGTTTCCTCGTATTTCGTATATTCAACTGACCAAAGTCAGTCTTTTTAGAGAGACAGAGCTCCAGACATTGATGGCATGATTTTCTAGTAATTGATTGACTGCCGGTATATTTTTTTTTCCTTTTCGCAACTAAGCTCTGTTTACAGTCATTTATAATCTAATCTAATTCTTGGTTAAAATGTTAATAAATATAAAATGTATGTTAGTAGATACTGTGGAGGGGTATATCAAGTGGTGGGGGGGGGTCATAGAACAACGTTTTAAATTTGACATCTACAAATATTAAGTTTTTTTACCATTCCTACGAATATTTTGCTTTAATTGGATTGTTTATCTTGAATTTTATTTTAAGTCAATATACTGAGGTATTTGAAGTATCTTAGTAGTAGTAGTAGTAGTTGTTGTTGTAATAAGTATGTAAGTTCTATGAAAATAATTGTGTGGTTAATTTAAAATTAATTGAAAAACCTTAAATTTCAATAGAAATCAAATGAAATCGCCCAAACAAATTGCAATTTTTGCGTGGAAGTTTTTTTTCTTCTTTTTACTTAAGACGAGCGGATTTGTTCGTGCGTCAAGTAAGGTTTGTCAATCAAAACAATTTTTGCACATAAAATAATCCTTCGACGTGCACGTCTTTTGATTAGGGTGCCGGTTTGTTCCAACCAACAAAGTTATCGATATTTATTTTCGGACACTAAATTATAAAATACTATTATCGAAGAGTCCTTTCTATAGATCGAAGATATAGAGATAGAGGCAGAAGGAGCGTTTGATATTTAACAACGAAAATAAAAAAAAATCTTGGGGAACCACTGCTTTACTAAACTATAATTATAACAAACGTTGATTTTAAAATCACTGTGAAGCAAACAAACCAAAGATCTAGAAAAATAACTTAAAATTTAAAGAATCCAAAGATTCGGTCGGGACACCATCCTCTTGACACATTTTTTTATAAATATTCCTACAAAAATCATACTTTTACAGGCCATTAAACAGGAACCGGACAATGGTGACGAAATAAATTCATCAAACGACAACAAAAACTCGATACAAAAGAATTTCATTAAATGCAACGGTAGAGGTCATCAACGTGCAATTCTAGAAATCCCCCTAAGCCAAACTACCGAAGAATGTGACAGTGAAGGCTGTGACGACAATCAAAGTACGAAAAATATTACCAAAATCGAAAATATTAACATTGTCATACCGAATGTTCGACATTCGGCCACAATACCCGAACGTAATGGTCGAATTATGGAAAATGCAATGGACCGCGATGAATTTACAGTATTTGGAATGATGGTGGCGTCAAAACTTCGCCAAATGGATTTGTACCAGCGTCTCTATGCAGAGAGTATCATCAATCAGACATTGTTCAGAGGGATGCTCAATCAATTAGGACCGCCACCTGATATTTTTTCGGCTAGTTCGTCATTATCGATTATTGATAATGTAAAAAAAGAAAAGGATGACTAATATGAAATTGAAGATGCTTAAGTGCCTTTTAACTCAGCAAAAAAAAAATGTTTAACAAAATTTCGATAGAACATCAACACAAAGCTCTAATACCAAATTTCAGCCAAATCAGAAAGATTCAATTTTAAAAAAATTCCCAAAACGTTTGTTTTAAGAATCTCCAAGATACCGGAAGTTGGCCATACTAATTTACTTGGTGAAAAATTTTTAAAAAAAATTTCCAAAAATTAATTTTGATAGAACATCAACACAAAGCTCTATACCAAATTTCAGCCACATCGGAGACATACAAATTTAAAAAATTCCCAAAATGTTTCTTTTAAGAACCTTCAGGATACTGGAAGTTGAACAGACCCATATAACTTGGTAAAAAAAAATTTTAAAAAAATTTCCAAAAATTAATTTTGATAGATCATCAACACAAAGCTCTATACCAAATTTCAGCTTAATCGAAGAGATATAAATTTAGAAAATTCCTAAAATGTGTTTTAGGAATCTTCAAAATGCTGGCAGTTGACCAGACCCATATGACTTGGTAAAAAAAAATTTTAAAAAAATTTCCAAAAATTAATTTTGATATAATATCAACACAAAGCTCTATACCAAATTTCAGCTAAATCGGAGAGATGATGTCCAAAATCTTATAATGAGCCTATAGATCAGCGATTACCAACCTTTTTTTTCACGCGACCCAATTTTCAACTCATATTAATTTTGTGGCCCACCAATGTTTGAATGTGAAATGTCAAATACTTTTAAGCATGGTTTACACTATAAAATAACTATGCTGTAAAAAAAGCTCAGTCCTAGTAATAGAAGTACTAGATCATAGAAAGGAAGTGTGAACATTTTCCATATAAAATATACGAATTGCGGCGTTGTATGGTGTTACTTTAATACTAATGCAATTCCTTGTGTACGCATACAATTTGTAGAAGGTCAAATAGACCGTAAGTTAAAATTTTTTATTTGGCGAAAATTTATTACAACAATATGTTGGTCCTTTTCAGAATGGATTATAGTTTTATTCGGTAACAGTTTAATTTTTGAATAACTATTTAATTGGAAATCTCGCTCACACATGCACACATACCTTATACAGCGCTGCAGTCAACGCAAAGTAAGATCTAACTACATTTCTATAATCTAGTACTTCTCTTGTCCTACTACTTGCATTGATTTCTTTTATTGGTGAGAAGAGAGGCGTTTACAATATTATGTAAATAATTTTAATATTTGAAAAATCAGATTCACATTTTCAATTTTATGCGACCTAATTTTTGTTGTAAGCGACCCCACATTTGGGAATAGTTGCTATAGATACGAGTAATTAAGAGAATTAATTATTTCAATTAATAATTGATGTAAGATATTGTCGACAATTTTTAATTGTATATAGAAATCCAGATTTTTTGGCCTTAATTACTTACTTCCACCTATTTACCTATATTAAATACATATAAAGAGGAATCCATTGATTGACAGCAATTTTCCCAACAGTCCAATCAAAAATGAGATGGAAAGTTTTTTTATTTTTAAATTCGTTCGTAAATACGATAATTCAAAAATCCATTGAGATAACTTAACGTAATTTTGGATTTAGATTTAGAGGTTTTAGGGAGGGTCACGAGAACTTTGGTATTAAAAATGGACGATTTAACTAAACGATTACTAAAATAACAAAAAGGTCGTAAAAATTATGAATACAAAAAAAGTTTTTATTTCCATTACTACGAGATCCGGATTGTAAAAAATGTTCCTTAGCAAAAAAATATGAACTCAACAGTCGATATATAAATAAATTCATTTTGGAAATAAAAATAACAAAAATAAATATAAAAACTACAAAAAAAAAACGATTAAAAAACTATAAAAAACGATAAGAAAAAAAAATTAAAAAACCTTAAACAGTTACTTGAATCCCTTGAAGAATAATTTTCTCTAGGGGGCTGAGATGTTGCGTAAACTCACAGAAATGATCATCTCGACTGAAATTTTGTAAAAATTTTGTAAGATTCTCCTCCATGCTGATTTGAAAAACAGGATCTTGCATTAGTTCCTCCATTAACTGATCGTTATCCTCATCGTCATCATCTATTTCTATATGGAAGAAGATAAAACCAAAATTTTAACGCGAACAAAAAAAAATTCCCTTTTCACTTACCATCAAACTGAATGGATGACAATTTCGGCGGTGATCTTTGATTGTCAATTTCTTCATCGTCACTGTTGTCATCGGTGTTTTCATCCGTTTCCACATCATCATCATCCGATTCATTACCATTTAAATTCGATTCCTTGAGATAGGCCAGCTCATTGATGAGTAATTTGAAAATTTTCACCAAAACCGGTATTGTTGTCCATTGCGGTTGATTGTTCGCGGCAGCCGCTTGCGATCGAGACATTCGTTTCAGTTCGGTATTCGTTTCCATTAAATCTCTAACGGTAACTGATGTCAATCGTGTATCTTTTGTTGTGACACCATGTTCGAATAATTTACACAAAGCCATTGTGCTGACCTTTCGCTCATAGACACCGTAAAATAAATTTTGACGACACAGCCAATTGGAAAATAGAAATTGTATAGCCGGTTCACCAGATGGTCCCGGAACGGTACTGAGAAAATTCAAGACCGCCTCCATTTGGGTGACAAACAAATGGGCAAATATCATCACCAGACTCATGGCAACATTTAGTGATTCAACCAATTGCATTTTACTGATGACGGCCTTAAGCAGTAGATAGATATTCTCCCCGAGCACATTGCCGACCTTTGTGATGATTGTGATTACTAGACGTCCGGCAAACGATGCCGAATATTCGGTATTCATTGGATTCAGTAGCATTGTGGTTATTTCCATAATATAATTGAGACCTTCACCGTTTTTGTACGAGCAAACTTGTTCGGGCGCGGTAAATACAAATGTTCGCAAACATTCGCCACCGCTTTGCATTACCGAATTATCGTCGGTGCGCAGTATACAGTGGATGGCCGCTGGGAATGCATTGTCGATCAATAGATCGCTGAGCGGTATTTTTGAATATTTGACAATTGTTCGTAGAACATCAAGAGCTATGTCTTGCATGGTTGCTATTGATGGTTCACCTTGGGCATTGAGGATGCTGACCTTGAATGGGAGGGGGGCGTGGTGTAATGGAAACATTCTTTTATCGTATAATGGGCATAGGAATACTTACGATTGTCGGGACAATTTTCTCTTGAAGGGGCTGATGACAGAATGGATTTTGGGACAATATTTTCAATTGTTCCTGAACATTCTCCAACAGGAATGGATCATCACGATGTTTTAGAAAAACGGCAATTGTCAGCGGTATGATTTTGTTGTGATGTGATGCGGCAAAATTTGCGTCAAACTAAAAATTAAATGAAAATATTTCAAATTGAACCGGAAATGTTGGCACAAATTGGCAAAAACGTACCGATGTCATTATTGTGATAGTCTCCAATAGGACCGCTAGAATAACACTCTGCACAAGGGGCACCAGTGACAAAATACCATCTAAAAATCCACCAAGTTTCGAAACAACAACAGATCGACGATCGTCCGTACACTCCTTCAAGCTGTCGCACAACTCATAAATGGCCCGGACCGCATAAATCCGCAAATTGATGTGTTTGTCCTGTTGCAAACTGTTCAGGATCGTATCTAAAATCTCTTCCAACGTTTGACTATTGAAAATGTCACAATTGGCAAAACGACTCAGCAGCCACATACAACGGGCCAATAAATATGGCGGCACCTGATGAGCCATCGAATTTCGTACATAATTCAAATACTGTGCGATGTCGAATTTCGTTTGTTTTTCAAATATTAAATCGCGATAGAAGCCAACAGCGGCCATTGAGGCTTCGTGAATTTTCCACCAATGTGGACTGCCCGATGATTGTTCGGCTTCTGCCACACTAACATGTCTGGCCAGTGCTTCAGTTAGAGCCGGAAAAATTTTACTGCCAAATTTTGTCGATAAATTTTCCAAAACATCATGACTGGTTATTCGTATCGATCCATCGATTCCATCTTGATAGTCATCCTCAATGAATTTTTCCGAATCATCAGCCCATGTTTCCGCTTGTTTTTCGGTTATTTGCATGTATACGATCATTATGTACATTAGATCGGTGAGTACATTTTTGATGGAAGCGTGGAATTTGTTGTGTTCGACAATTGAATAAATGAATTCGATAATTTGCAGAATCATTGTGGTGAAACTGGTCTCTTCATCTTCTGTAATAAAGATCTTGTTGTTAGAATGATTTCTTCATATGGATAAAAACGATAGAATTACCATCATCATCACCATCTTCAAAAGGATTTGCCTCCGATTCGTTTACAATTACTTTGACATAGACGTCGGCTGTTTGGGTTAGCAATTGCCATATGGGCGGTAAAATTTGGTTCGTATACTGACGTATATATCGTGGCATTTCGTTTACCATATACTGAATAACTAAAAGGACGAATTGTTAGAATAATCTTTAAGATTGTTAGTAATTACCTTTAACAATCTCAGTTTTAAGGGCAAAACTGCTGACTTTTCGATTGGGATTTGATAGCGAATACATTAGTTTCTCAATAAGACCCGGCAGAACTGGATTCAGCATTTTGTCCTGCTCCTCCTTTGACTCAATATGAGCGTTTATTGATTTAAACAGTGATTTGAATATTTTAACAGCACAAGTTCGAGTTTTTACAGTATATACCTAGAGATAACAAATAAACCCAAAGTCGAGTCAATTGTCTAAGCACTAAAAGTACTACCTGTTCCGCCTCAAAGATCCTGTACACTTCCGAAATAATAATCGGTCCCACAACACTAATTTGACTGTCAAGATCATAGGTAAACTCAACCAACACTTGCATAGCACCATGTATTGAATCCTCATTTCCACCCAAACATTTTACGATAATATCAAACAATTCCGTCCATGTATTTGGCCAGTCCAACGATGCAATAATCGATATGGTATAGGCAACGGACGTTCGAATTTTACTATTTGGATCATACAGACCATTTGGCAGAATATTTCGTATAGTTTTCTTTGCCAGATCGGTTGCAATCGGCACAACATCATTGTCTGCTGGATTCCAGTGATCTTCGACATATTTTTTAAGCATAACCGACGATAATTGTCGCAGGGCCAGATCAAAGGATTGGTTCATTATAAATTCGGCTAAAAATACACCATAACCTAAAATGATTGGTAGGATTGCAATTAAAAAACGAAATAACAATAATTGAAAATAAAACCTTCTGTAATTTCTAATTGTTTCATTCGTTGTTCGGCTGTGACCCGTGTATCGGTGATAGGGCTCAGCAAATTTAGCAGCTCATCGTATAGTGCCTGCCTTATTGGGTCTCCACTTTGAAATGCTAGCGACATTTTTACAAAAATTCCTGGGTAAGTAGCACTGTTTTGAAACGTTTTTATTGGAATAAAATTAAATTTTAACAATAATTCAAGGTTAGGATAACCAAACCGGCGGGATTAGAACGCAATATGAGAATTATTCTGATTTATATGAATTTGTGCTGTCATTTGACTGTTTATTATAATAATAGAATGTAAACAAAAACGGTAATAGAACGAAAAACAAAGTGATCTAGAAATGTATGATTCTAATGCCATCTATAAAATTATTTGTTCATACTGATATTAACAGTTGGTTTGAATATATGCTGAATAAAAAGCTTTTATTCAAATAAAGTTTTTTTATTTTATTTTCACTACAAAAGAACAAAAGGAAAATCCCTTCTTAATGCAATAGTTTCCAACATTTTAATTAACGCGTGGCGTTTCCATCGATACAAATTTAATTTTTATTTCAATAAAACTACATAATTGACATATGTAAGGCTAAATAGACTTAGCACTACTTATAATGACTTAAATAGTAGGGTACGATGCATTGGACAATACAATAATTTAATTTAATGGTAATTATGAATGTAAATTTAATTTTTTAAATAAATTCAGTTTATAAAGATAAAGATCTATTATCACTTTCGTCAGCTTATGTTACCTTACAGTTTACACTTTACTTACATTCTAGATCAAATTACAGAGAGATAATTTTCATGGCAAAAATGTTTGTGTAGAATTTAGATTAGAATGTAGAGTTTGGTATTTAAGAGTGGATTTAAGATGTAAGGATAGGGAGATACAGAAAAATATTGCTGATGATAGGAAAAGGAATACCTACCGCACTATCGAAAGCCAAGAGCAAATCAGATTCTAACTTTTGGAGGCAAATATTTCTAAGCATGTATGTATGTAATATTTGACGGGGGGTTTGAATGCTTCATTGACGCTTCGTCATTCTATTATTCTAGAATGTTGAGTAATGTTTTAAATTCGGGACTAAGTCTGTACATATTTATGTGTATGGAGATTTTTTGTATTTTTGGTAATCTACCGGTAATAAGAACAAGAAAAATAATTTTTTTATTGTAGGTTTATTTAAACGAATTTTTATATTTATATATTATTTACATAAAAACTATTTACATATGTAATATCATTATATAAAATACCCCTTTTATTCCATTACAAAATTTGGAATGTAATAATTTTTAATTTTCTAAAATAAACAATATTTTAATTATTTTTACTAGAATATATTTAATTTAGTATAAATTTGTTTGTTAATGATTTTGTGTGTGACTTTTAAATCGTAAAAATGGACATTTTTTGTGTATAATATAAAAACAATTAAATGTTTCCCATTTCAGTGGGAACACTCTCAGCCAATCAATCAACAATGAAATAAACCACATATGAGTAGCTACAATATCGGAATGTATAGTTTTTTTATTGAACATACTCAAAAAAAAAAAGGGAGGAGGTCACTGACTGGATTTAATGTGGTATACCACCATGTATGGTTTCAGATCCATTCTATATTCAAATTATTTTTAATGAAATATTGTCCATTTCTACATTCAATTAAAATTTGTAGATGGCAATGTTGTTCTTCTACAGTTAATGTCTCAAATATGCTCATCGTCATTCGTCAGACCGTTTGTATTGTTCTCTGCGTTGGGAACGGAAGCTAAATCCAATTATTACACTCGCATAGCAAATTCATGGATTTAACTTTAATATATGTATATTCTGTCTGGATGTTTTCCGATAGGATGTTTTGATGGTGGATTCCGAACCTTAAATATTGTATCGGAAGCCCTATTATACTATCCCATCCCACCAATATCAGCGCACATTGCCAAATAATCGACTCTATAGCTTGTTACAGCGTCTACAAACGATAAAATAACTAATTTGTTACTGGTAATAAATGTAAATGTTACACGACAAAAATCAAGTTACATTTGCTACATGTATTTGATACCAATGGCGATCATTCTGACATATTACAGAACAATTCTGGATTGGTTTGCTACATTTGTTACATTTGTTTAATTTATTACCAGTTTGTAACAATTGTAACAAATTCGAAAAAAGTGTTACTTTATCAACACTGCTGGTGAGGAAAAAAAAGTGCCACGCTCATGTGAACAATAAAAGAAATCCAATACGACTATTACCAGCCCTCCGTACTCATTCCGTTTAAGCTGTGGCTCTATAGCCAGGTCCAACTCTAGGCAATTTACAGCTTGGCGCATTTTTTCCAAAAAAAAGAAGAAAAAAGACTCTCTTGCTTGGCAATCTTTTCCACATTACCTTGTAGGCAAATTTTGGACGGGGATTTAATACAACCCCAATGGACGACGTAGGTACACAATCCAGTTTTTTCTTATTGGTGACGTATTACACGTGTCCTCTATCGTTTGGTTCTGCCGGTAAAAATTATTTTTCTACTTCTGCTGTTAGATGAATTTCTTTAATTTCCATTATTATTTTTTGGTATTAGTGTTTAGCACAGATTGGTGCCTTGGCAATGTGCGCCATGGCAGTCGAATCAACCCTAGCTGCAAGACATCTCCATTACTTAAAACTCGCCCGTACTCGTTCTATTATAGGAAAGAGAACAACAATAAAGCAGATTAATGAATAAACACCGAACGACACCCACAAATTACTAAAAATGCCTTGCCATACTATTCGGAATGGAAAGGATGAAAAACTGCTTGGACAAATTTATTTTGTCCATTTTTGTTGTTGTTGTTGTTGAATGGATTGATTGTATACAGTTTTTGACACCAATAACATCCACTTCACTTACACTCTTACAGTGTATATTTTGAGGCGTTTAATTAAGTCGCCATATTGTCTGTAGCAGTGATATGGCTAACCTTCACAGTGCTAAAAATGTCTGGCATTTGCTTCCGAGCACTCAAAATTCCCTGCTCGTAATGCTAATCTTTTTCATTCTCCAATCGATTTCTTTTCATATTCTCAAGTTTGGTCTTCAAGTCGACAAACACTAGAGAATTCAGATGGTGTCTTGAAAAATGAAAAAAAATTTCCACTGAGCTCGCTGGCGATGGGATTTTCTTTACCACCCCCCCCCCTCCCCCGCTACTTTTAATGAATGCCCAATCGAAAAAAATGGAATTTTTCCGTAAGTATAGATTTCGAAGTCGAAGAACGTTCATAAATGGTGCGTGTCACCAAAAGTGTCTTATGGCCGTCTCACCTCTGACACGCGCGTCATCACTGGCTCTATAGTATTAATCACAACTCTATAGTATTAATCACACTAAAAATATTTAAATTAGGGATTAGTTGTTCTGGGACTCGGAATATTACTAAAATTTTCACTTCATTACAACCATTCATATACTAATAAATATCATATATGATGGTATCAACTGTTGGTGGGGGAGGGGTGGTTGCCATCCTATAATTATTTGATTTTAAACTGGGGGTTTTTTTTTTTGGTTACCCATTAACACGTAATGGTTTTACTAATTTGTACATTTGTACATCACACATGGATATGCACTTAGTAAATCGATTTGTCGATCATTTAAATAAAGATTTAACAACATTACCATCAGAGAGTTACATAAATGAGCAATAATTAAATTTGTGTATTGATAATTAATTAATTATATTTAAAATAAAATATATAAAAATAATTTAACAACATTTTTTATTCTCTCAGTGTGTATATCAAATGTATTTATAGGTACATTTATTATTATTATTATTATTTATTATTATTTTATCTAAATATTTTTTTTTTTTTTTAATAATAAACAAATTTTTCACTACACCGATAATGGGTTTTATGCAATTTTTTTTTTTTTTTGTTTTTTTTTTTTAATTATAAAATAACGTTGCTTTTTAATTTAATTTTTCGTTTCCATCTACTTTTTAAATGTATTTTTTTTTAATTAATATCGGATTTTTGAGCCTTATACAAATATTGAAGATAAATTTTATTCGGGGTGATATCAAATATGTTTTTTTATGGTAATTTTTGTTTTGTTTTGTTTTGTTTTTGTTCTGATAAATTGTGTCGCATGCATTGTGGAAAATATTTTTCTTTTGTTTTTTATATTAATTTTAATAATCAAATTCGGAATTTGAATTTTTTTTTTTTTTTGGTAAACAATTATTTCTGTTTTACTTTAATTTCATTATTATAGTAAATTTACAATGTTATGTACAAATTTTTTAATTTTTTTTTTTTTTCATTTCTTTTCATTGTGTAATTTTTAATTGAACTATAAATACAATAACTTATATGCTAAAAAATTCGTACTCTTCTAGTAATATATAGAATAATGACAAAAACAGACGATCAACTTGGAGAGTCAGTGTAGGTACATAATGTTTTTGATTTGTCAATATTTAGAAGGAAAAAAAAAACAAAAAACTGTCAATCAAAAAAAAAAAATCGATAATTTTTTACAGTGTCTGGTGCGATTGATTAAGATTTTTCTAGCTGCATTTAAATATATCGATGGCTTATATACAATACCCGATAACTCATTTTTACCAATTTTTATTTTTATTAGACAAAGTTCATGTTTATGCAAACCTGGATCATCTATGGTAAAATTATCACAAAAAATTTGTTTTAAAAATTTCTTTTTTTTTGTTGCAAATGTTTGATCATACGCCAACGCAATACGCCATACAAAATACAAAATAATTTTAGTTTTTACTGTCTCCTGAAAAGTACATAAAAATGAGTTAACGGGTATTGTATATAAGCCATTTATATAAAATCGGTGACTACCACATCATGTTAAAACAGCTTAAAGACGATAATAATTTTAACTTAAAAGTGTTTTTTTCTTTCTTTCAGAATTGAATTTTGCCAAAAAAGAAAAAAAATCAGTTGGCTGGAAAAATTTCTCTTAAAATGCTATAAAAAGTCGACTTAAGCCAATTCTAACATGGATCCATAGCCACAGATATATTAGTAATTAGATGTATAATTAGAAGTCAAAAATTATAATTTGTAAGATTCGTTTTTTTTGTTTTCTTCATTCGGTTCGGTTCGGTTGATCACAATCAAAAATAAACACCAAAACTTTTATCTACTATTTAGTGTCCTCGTCGTTATTAGATAAAATCCTATCATTAGCCTTGTAAAAAAAATTTTTTTTCTTCTTTCTCTTTCTTATGCTTGGGTAGGCGCGTTTTTAATCCTTTTTTTAATTATCATTCGATGTTTTTTTTTTCAATATATTTTTTTATATACACACGAAAAAAAACGACAGTTGGTGTAGATATTCTGCGTCAATTAATTGGGTAATGGTTAAAAATTAAAAATTTCCGTTTGTATGTCATGGCTCATGGCTGATTTTCAACTAATTAAAAATGGCCGCTTGACTATTGAAAAGAAATTTTGTAAAAGTTCATTTTCAAGTTTACAAGTGTTCGAAATCGACAACGAACAACACAGCAAAGTAAAGTTTTATAATAAAATTAAAACAATTGACCGACTTTGGGAATATTGAAAGAAATAGCATGAAACTGAAAAGTTCCAGTGCTGTATCGGCAAAAAATTCCGTTTTTCTATTGGGAAATTATTAGTGGGGAAAATTTCGTTGTTTCATAGGCAAATATTGTAGGTAATAATTTGATTGCTTCACATTGCGGTATAAGTAGTAAAAAATCATAAGTAGGAAAGAATGCAATTATTCTATTGGAAAAAAAGGAGTCAGAAATTCCACTATTGATCACTCTACTTCAATAATGGACTAAAAACCGACCATTTCCACATGAAAAAAAAACATTGGAATTTCCATTGGATTTTCTGTATTGGATTTACGGAAAAAATTGTCTATTTAGGTGAAACACTTTCGATGAAAATGTTATTAGGGTGGTATCGTTTGTAAGATTATGATTCTTTTCTGACATTTTTTAACTTTTTATAAAATTTGACGTCATTTGAACGAAAAAATATTATAGCGAAACAAATTTTAATTCTAGAAGGTTATCGATTACCTGATGATGCACACACTATAAAGTGGAATTTTGTTTCCCATACAACAATAAACTTCGCATAAACAGAAAAGTCGTCTTATAAAAAAAAAAAAAAAAAAAAAAATTACAAATTAAAATTACTAACTAATAACGAAAAATCTAAACGCACGTATATCAAAAACCGCCCCTTCTATCAATTTGTTGTTGTTATATTTTTGCAATTTTACTTCTCTTCCAACACATTTTTATTTACATAATTTTGTTATATTTTTGTCGTCTTGACCTTTGGGAAATAACCAAAAGTAGTAATATATTATATAAGGGAAATGACAAAAATGATTTATTTGTCTGGCAGGTTTTTAGCACAAAATAGCCAACAAAGTTTGTTTGCCATCGCCATCATAAATATAACTTGTAATGACATCCATGTGATTTATGTGAATGATTACACAAATCATTGATCCCTAATGGCATATTTCTAAATCAAAATTATTAAAATTTACTATTAATAAATGTAAATGCATTCGCAATCGAATAGTAAATGTGATATTATTGAAATAAAAATATAATATTCAACATCGGGGGATAATATGATTCAGGACCGGGACAAAATTATTATATTTTTTTTGTTGTCCTTTGAATTTCATGAATAAAACAGATTTTACCAGAAATATGACACAAACAAAAAAAAAATGTTAATATTACTAAACCAACAAAATATAAGAACCTTGAATTGAATTAACATGATATTTATTTCTGAAGGAATTTTTAGGAGTCACAGGATCAATCCCGTTTGTGGTACATTTACCAACAGTATAGTAACCAAATCTGTAAAAATCATTTTTATACCACATTTCATAGTAACACAAACTATGTTTACTATGGTTTACTATTTCTTAAATATTAATGCTCTGTGGTAGTTTCAAATGTAGTCATTTTTACTAAAATTTGATCATTCTATGGAAGAGGAAAATTATTAATTAAAAAATACACATATTGACGTAATTTTTGATTTTACAATGCTATTTTTGGAAAAATTGACCTTTTTTCCGGTCAAAAATTGACCAACTTTAACTAATTTCTAAAAACCTTCAATTGAGGGCATGCCGAAATCAATCCGGCAGACGGTTGCCCCCGCTTAAAAAGCAACTTAAAAGTCAATATTTGAAGTGGACACCAAAGCGCACCTCAATCACACAGTACAATACAGTACAGAACAATCATTTCGTGATGATTGCATTATTTGCGAAAAAAAATTCTCACCTCGCCAATAGGGAGAAAGCTTTTCTTGTAATGTCAATTCCCAGGTATAATAACAATTTCCTTTTATACATTCCAATACATTCCACGGCTTTATGTATATATCCAATAATAATACTATGGTGCCTTTGTAAAGACTTTAAAAAATTACCCCAACAGGTGAATAACGTTAGATATTTGAATATAAAGGATCTAGATTCCTGGTCTGATAGTATTGCAAACCAAACAGTTGATTGTTCAGTTACGATTCACAGGCAAATGTTGGTATATTCAGAGTGAGAGACAGAGAGAGAGAGAGAAATAGTGGTTTTACTTTACACGACTTTTCAATATTTATCGGTTTCTACCCCATAATAATTTTTGTTGTTTTTTTTTTTTTTTTGGTTTTCATATATGGATCCCTAACATCCATATTTAGAGAAATTAGCATTTAGGGTTCTATTTGATTGAGCTATCAGTAAAATAAAAGGGTAATCCCTGAAGTTATTATTTCGAAAATCTCTTCGAAAAAAAAAAAAACAAAACTTAAAATCACAAGCGTATTTCACTCTATACACATTCGAACCAAGCTATTATATCAATATATTTATTAGATATTGTTGTGTGTGTGTGTGTGTCTTTCTCTATTTTAAACTTGAAACCATTTTTTGTTGTTGTTGTTGTTGTCGGTGGTGGTTGGAACGGGTCACAAACTTACATGGTTAAAGGAAATTATTTTCGAGAGTGCGGTTTGAGATAAGGGTTAAAGAAAATTTTATGTGACAATTTATAAACTTAAAACAGAATTTTGTGTCCAGCAGAAACGTCATTGGCAGAGTAAATGGCAGTGGCCAGCTGTGCCATTTTAGGTTTCAAACTATTAAACCCATATTATTATGGTCCTATCTATCTATATATGGTCTCGGTGACTATGTCGTGTGTATTTGTATATTATGTAGTTTGGGGTACATTATACAAATGTGTTGTATAAATATTCAAAAATGGCGGTTAGCGGTATTACAAGTGTGGACATGGTGGAAATACATTAATTAATAAATTGAAACAAACAAAAACTGTACAGCTAACCAACTCAAATCCTAACTATGTTTTAATAATCACTCCTAGCTATATATGAATTTACTTATTTATAAATTTGTGTTCACATTTCATTGTAGAGAAGTTGGATTTAAATCATAATTAATTTTGTTTTTTTTTTTTTTTTTTTGATTACGTTTTTTTTTTATTTACATTTTTTTGTTTTGTTTGTCTCTCATTAACTAAACTAATCCATCAGAAAACATAAATGTTGCATTCCTTTTTTTTTTTAATTTTATATTTTGTTGTATTTTTTTTTTTTTGATTTATGTATTTTTTTTTGGCTTTCTAAGCAATCAGTCTTTCAGTCATTTAATAGACGACACACTGGACATACAAACTTTTTTTGTTTTTTTTTTTTGTTTTTGTTTTGCTCCATAATTAATTAACTTTACTAAATTAACTATACAATATCCATGTACTGATGGTAATTGTTTAGGTAATTTTTTTGTTTTTTTTTCTTTTGTTTTTGTTTATTTCATGTAATAGCTATTGTATGTAGGGCATATTACCGCAACTGTTCCTAGTAGGCTTAAAAATTTAACTTAAATTATCAGAAGCATGTCATGTTAGATTCCATAGAAGACCTAATGACAAAATCAAATCAAATATATTGCCATAGGTACTAAGACACGCTGATGATGTTACGGCGGATGCTGATGATTCACCTGTATTAGGGGAAAAAAGAAATGGGGAAAAAAAACGTTTTTTAACAAACATTTTTTTTTTTAAATATTTATTGAATACCAACATTAAAAAAATTATTGCAAAAAGATTACTGTCTTTGATCGAATATAGAGAATAACCAGTAGGGTAGAAATAATTGGCTACGTCGACTATAATATACCCGTATAAGTACATATGCACACATTTAATATCTATGACTTTCTCCTTATCTATTTTACTTGAAATGTTCTAAAATTGATTGTAGCACCATAACGGTAGGCCGTGGAACTTTTTGATCTATTAATGAAATCTTAATTTTTTTTTTCTCTATAGTTTTTATATTCATTTTTCTTTAATCCGAATAGAAATCCTAGAAAGTTATATAAAATTGATTGGCAGTGCCAAAATGATAGGTCGGTGTTTTTTGGTTCCTTTTTTTCCTCTCTATAATTATTGTTATATTAATTTTTGCTACATTCCGAAATATATTTCGAGTAATCTAATGGTTTATAGCAAAATTTCCCCCATCTCCCCTATACCTTATCCGATTTGTACCAAAAACAATAACAATTCCAGGAATACTTAATAAACGGTTCAAATTTCAGTTCTCCACTAGTTATTAACCGTAAATCTGGATCACGGACGGACATATACACATATTTCGACTTAAAATTTCACGGAGAAAGACGATAAATATTAAGGGACATTACAAACATCTTGCCAAAGTTATACTAACCTTTTGTTTTAACATCCACCATACGGGTATAAAAATTAAACTAAAAAGCGTAAATTATATATACAGTGCTCCATTCTTTGGGATGACCGAAAATCTATAAGGGGTGTCCTGTCCAATGTCTATTATATAGGAAGGACAATGTAAAATTAGTCATATAAAAATTAAACCAAAACTAGAAAGCGGTACGTTATAGAGGGGTATTCGTTAAGGGAGTGAGTACTGTAAAAAATATTTATACTAATTCATTTATAAACAATAGCCCATAATTAGGATGTTGGATCTGTATTTGCTATAGTCGCTCTATAGTTCTTTTTTAATTAGGTAGGTCAATTCAATTCAATTTTTGAACGCCCCACTTTTTTTTTAATTTTTTAATGTTAGTATCCAATTAATTTTTGGTGTACATACTGTTTATCACATGTAGCGTGACTGTTGATGGAGGACTATTTGACGGACTGCATGTATAATTTCCGGAATCGGCTTTTCTGGTCGACTCTATTATTAGCGAACCAATCTGCATGTTACAAAGTACAGTATTTTATCATAATTTGAATTGATAATATTAAGTGATGGATGTTTTATGCATGTATATGTATGCATGTGTTATACTACATAAATATGTACAATACAAGTACATGTGTGTATTAAATATACATACCGTACTATGTGTATCTCCATCAAGATCCGGTGCCCCTTTACCCATTTGCATTCGAAAACCGCGTTGATTTTCTGGTAGTAACTGCTGTGTTCCATGATACCAAATAATGTAGGAAGGTGGTTCTAACGCCCCTCTTATTATGCATCGTAGAACTACGGTACTTCCGACTTTGACATAACGATCTGAGTCACCAACAAGTTCTGTACGAGGAACTGGTGAATAAAATTTAAATTAATTTTCCAAAAATTTAAATAAACATTTTCTCTTCGAAGTATGTAATGTAAATTGTAAGTAAATAATGGTCTATCGCACAATAGGCTGCGCCAATGTGTACACATACAATATATACATATGTACATAACAACATATATATATATAACATATCTATACATACATTAGATAAAAGGCAAGTAGAAAGTAGATAGATATTATATCATCTATTTAATTTTAAATAGAAAATATCTATCTCTAGCCTCAGCAATATATAAACACACACACACCCACCAACTCATACGGCATTATCTAACATACTCATACATACATATGTATTATAATGAATAAAGTTTATGGCGTTAGTTTTTTTTTTTTGTTTTTTTTTGTTTTTTCTTTCTTTAACTATGAATGGATGAGAAAAGACAAATTAGATTTATATGACCCTTACCGACTACATGCAAATGGACTTTTGCACTGACTTTTGGTTCTGTTGATACTTGACATTCGTATATACCAGCATCTCTAGCCTGAACATATTTTATCTGAAGCATCCATTCTTTAGATGGCTCTTTGAAGTATGCTTGAAATCTTTCGTCGGCTATAAATGTTATTCTGAAAAAGAAAAAAAAAAAAAAAAAAAGAAAAAATAAAGAAAAAACGAAAAAAAAAAAATCTTATAGAAAAATGTTTATTCCAAAATATTTCAAATAACTTAGTATTTATATGATTGTATGTGTAGTAAAAAAAAATGTTCTTTTTTTCGGATTGACTACAATCATGTAGCAGATCCAAAGAGGCTCTTGAACATTACCTAAGATTTTCATATATACAGTGGTGTCTCAGTAATTCGGACACTCGCTAATCCGGACATCAAGCTAATTCGGACACCTTTACAATTTGCATTGTGTACGTTATAATCCGAACACTGCTTACGAATTTTGTACTCGATAGTCCGGACATCTAAAAATTTGTTATAGGTAATCTTGTGTTCTATGGTTATTGTGTTTCTTA
>JANSTT010022215.1:0-42801 GCA_026745375.1 Platyura marginata | reverse complement strand
GTGAATAAAGTAGATTTCATTTAAAGTTAACGTGCTTCTTTTAATTGATTTCATTCTTGGTTTTATAAGAAACGTATATATTGTGCCTAGCAAGCTAAAGGGCATTACAATAGAAATAGAGTGATATTTTTATCATGCAAAGCTGCTCAATGCTCAATAAGAAGATCTAATTTTTAACATTGTACTGTAATTTACCATATTTTAAAATTGGTTGATTACAAAATTTCGTACTTCAACTAAAATTATTGATTATAAACTTATCATATTGACACACATCATTAACTAACTCTTGTCTAATCTTTCAACATAAAATATATTATTATCCCATTTTTGCATGAGCAATACTTTGTATGATATGAATAGACTTTCTCCATTTTTATACATAATACTCATACATACATACAAAAAAAAAAAAAAAAAAAAATTTAAATTATGTGTAAACATGTTCAATGGAAAATAATATAGAATGTTTTATTGAGTTGTTTTTTGATAGATGGTTCAGTATCAGCCAAAATTTTCGCTAAATAAATTCATATATTCCATCGATCTTCTATTATCAATAATCTAATGTCGTATAAGTAACCTTAAAATATATATTTTTTTTCAATGTATGCATGAGTTGGGATACATATTACATAATGTATATAAATATGAATGTATAGTATGTAGGTACTTGAGCATCAGAAACCATTGAAAATTGTGAATTGGCTAATAAAAAACATAATGGATTTTGAAAAATAAGCTATTGACTTAGTTTTTTTTATCACCATAGGATTGATGACAATTTTGTAAATATTGTAGTTCGATAAAATGGTGAAATTATCGAAAACGTATAGTCGGTCCTAACAAAAATACTTAGCGCCATTTTGTTACATTTGTTACATTGGTGTAACTGTTACATTTTTGCAGTGCTAAAATTCGTGCTAAGACGTAACGAAAAAATGAAAGATTTTGCATCGTAATTTGTAACAAAAATTATGTTAAAAGAATTTTTTGATTGTATACCTACATATCGATTGTTATTTGACAAAAGGGCCTAACCCTCATTTTTCAAATTTTTCTAGAGAGAGAAAAAAACAACATATTTTATTTGTACAGTGTACCCAGCATTTTATTGAGGAGACTGGTTAAAAAGCGTGGAAAAATCATATTTTCTCATGAAATTTAGTAAATTAATGATATCAAATATCCAAAAATTACCAGATTTCATGAAAAGCCATTTTTGAAAAAATTGATGTTAGAGCCTATTGTGTAATAATCATCGATATGTACCTACATCCAGCGTTAGGGTGGATCATGTTTTTGTTTTTTTTATAAATTTTTGTTCGTTTACCGAAATGTACCAACTCTAACGATTGATGGTTGCTATACAATGAACTGAAATTGATTATTATTTAATATTAAAATTTTTAGAATGTAACGTAACGGAAAAATTATTTCGTTACGTATCAGAATACAAAACCGGAACAAAGTTTCATGTTTTTCATTATTTTTTTGGTTAACTAAAACATTAAAAAAGAAAATATTTTGAAAAATTTAACATTTTGTCTTATGTTTTTTCATATTCATTTTTTATTCGTTATAGGGGGTGTCCGTCAGGGATCAATACTTGACCATTACTGTGTTAAGTATTTATCAATAATTTGTGTAGCAAAACTATTAAAAATATCCATTATTTAAATCGCTAAATAAGTATTAGGGATAAGTAAAAGGGAACATAATATCCGAAAAAACGATTTTAGCTTTACAGATGAAATGGAAATATTACAAATTAACTTTCGTTTAACTCATTAATTATTAGACGTTATGGTGCCCTATAGGATCATAGAAAGTCTATATTTTAAACTTTTTATCGTCGGTTATAATCTTTTTTAAATAAGTTAAACATTGAAAATGTTCAACTATATTTTTATCAAACCATTTCCATGAGTAAAAAGCGACTAAAAAAACATTGGTATGGAAACGTATCTACCCATTCCACCAAATCATTATATTTTTTTAGACATACATGTATGTATGTGTGTAATGTTTATGTATGTAGATATTTTTGATAACTTATGCTAAAAATATCTAAAAATTCAGGAAAAGCACTGTTGAATAAACTCAACCCATTCCAATACCATATAAAACATGTATACCGCACCTCCCCCAACAAAAAAAAAGCTTTGTAATAGTGATTTCAAAATGGATTTTATCGTGACATAATATAAAAACCATAATCTGAATCGTTTACACAGATACGCCTTTCGGTATTCATAAACCAATATTTCAACTCTATACCCAAGTGTAAAAGACAATTTATTTTCAAGATTAATTACAGGCCATGATTGTGCACAAATTGGGCAATATCCAGCAACGTAAACAAAATTTGTTTTTATCAAACATCTTGAGAATTACAATTTTCAAAATGTCACATAGATGACCACTATACTAGGTCATTAAGCCCGTTTGGAATAATCGTTATTTGTAAAATTTTCTTTTGTATTAAATAGGAACATGAATCTTTAATGACATGGTCACTCCCAGCGTTGGAAGCTTAAAGCTAGTTTACAGCATATTTCATTGACATGTATAATTTAACTCTTGTGGATCTACAGCTACATATATATGGTATAAGTGGGAGTGTTCGAATCCCGTCTATCTATGAATCGACAACAGTCAACCAACAGTATTAGAACCAAAGTATGCCCTCAACCGCACTCAACGTAAGTATAATTAAAAAAACCCAAACCTAACTTTTATTTATAATGTCCAATTTCTTGCATTATTTAAGGTCTACTTCTACTACAAGTAAGATAAGGTGCAAGAGACACAACATAGACAACCCAAAATCGACGTACTACTATATATTTTATTATCACTAGCCTATTTGGAGGTCCTCCTGGAGACCATAAAAAAGGCAACTATAAAGAAACATTTGAAGTAAAGATATATAACTGTAGCGAGCATAGAAATCGCAACGGTTAGAAAATCAGTATATATAGCTTTTTAACAATGAAACCTTTTAATTATTCATCTTAATCCTATTATTATGTACCGAATGCCGATCTGATCCGAAGAGATTCATTTTGTTTTCATCAGAATAAATTTTAATTGAAGCCAAAGCTATAATTTTTTCTTTTTTTTGAAAATTTTTCCATTTTTACTCTCAACACTTTCGTTTTGACAAATCCAACGGAAAATAACGGAATGACTAGAGATGATTTGTAAAACTTCAATTTATATAAAAACAAAAAAAAACCGCCAGGTAAATTTTGGTTAAATCCCAGTATTTCACCTGAATAAGTAGAATTATCTATCCGTTGCGATTTCTATGCTCGCTACTGTTGAATACTATATGTACACAGTAAAAAAATATGGGTAAATTTTAAATTAAATTAAATTTTTTTTTTTTTATTTTTGTTAAATTTTCATCAAATTTTTTAGAATATGATTTTGTAAAATTTATGAAATTGGCTTCTTTGATTTGATACTAATTTTTTAAATGTATAATAAATTGTTTTTTATTTGAAAATATCTAAGAAATTATTTTATATAAACAAAATCTTTATTAATTTAATGAAATAATTTATATATTTTACCTGCATATAACAAAATCTCAATATTTTAAGAAATGCAATTTATAGTTTAAATGAAAATTTTTTTCGGACGAATAAACACAAAATTTTTATTAAATATATAGAATTAACTATTCCACCACAATAGATGATGAGAAGAAAAGAGCTGCAAAATTGTCTGTTCGATCTTATACAACCAACACATTCGTCACTTCTTCCTTACTTACATTTATGTTAAATATTAAATGATGGGAATCTTTCCCTCCAAGACGTTTCAGTTTATACATAAGTGATAATAAATATTAAAGTTTATTTTGTGAAGTGCGCATTAATTATAAATAACGAAAAACGGAGTTTAAATACTAAAAACAATATTTTTTTCATTCTTACTTCTACTATCTTCGTTCTTATTTCTTTATTATTGCCTCCTTCTTCCTTGTAATTTCATTATTATTTTTTCTATCCACAACTATTTCTGATTAAAGTTGCACGACAAACCAACCTCTAAAACTATAACTTTGTCTTTCCCATCAAACTTTATATTTTCCTTAATTTCTGAAAAACTAATTTTCGATATTATACAATTATAATGAAGTCATTTTTATCATTTCATCTACATCGTACGATCCAAACATTGTGGGGACACAGTTTTGTGTACCTAGCTATAAAGAACTTCAGATAATATTATTCAAATTAAAACTATCTCTGAATCAGTCATTTCAGTTTTGACCAAAATTTAGCATTCACGTTCATTTAAAATTTAAATTTCAAAATTGAACAGTACAGAGTAAAATGCATAAACCAGACTGCATCAATGCATGTAACTTTTTAACTTTCACAGTATAAAAGCAGTCATACACACATACACACACACATCTACAATACCTATAAACTAGCTCAAGCTTTATACTTCCACATAAAATTGGTATAATTCGTGTTGATAATAATCGGTGCAATTATATGTACGATATGTATGTATACGTACGTACGTACCGTACGTATATATACCGTACGTACGTGTTTATAAGATGGAAAACGGTATCGATATACGGTACGGGACGGGCATATAATTCAGGTGATTTTCCATGTTATCTCTTAGACACGTTTCACAGCATATTAGCTCACGGACGTAACATCGGTCGTACCATCCGACATAAAATTTATATCTCAAGTTTTGTCATATTAAAGTGGTCCCGCCCGCCCCCTTAGACTAGGAGGAAAGATATTCTAAAAGCTTTCAGGCAAGTCGATAGATATATTGTTACTACCAAAAAAGCTCTGTCGTTTCGTTAGTTAGTTTTATCATTCAAATGCCTTCAAAGTCTTGTTAACCAGGGGTTATTGTAGTGAAAACTAAACTTTTCTATATATACGAATATTTATGTACATTGTACATATATAATTATATATGTATATAAGAATGTAGTAATAGTTATAAAAATGTGCACATATACACATGTAGTTTATTATTAAAAGGTATTTTGGTCTATTGTGCTTTCATTAAAAGATAACAAAAAAGCTATTTATATTATTGCTAGGGTGGAAATCGGTCTCTGAGGACACATTAGTGATAAAGAGTGAAACATTTTATGCAATAAAAGCCACTTAACATTTAGAGAAGTCAGAAACCTTTTTGTTCGTTTTTCGTTTTTCGTTCTTAACATAATTTTTCTGACTAAAATGGAATATTTCTCACATTTTTTTTTTTAAGCGTACGTAGTACATACGAGTACATATGGATTGGATAGATATCTATAGATAGCAATTTCGTTTACTTAGAGAATATATTGTACAATACACTGAAAGTTGTTTTTGTGCGGTGGATAGGGACCGCATAAAAAAAATTAAAACAAAAAAAGACTTCACAAAAAAAGATTTAAAGCGTATTATATAATGTGATGGGCATTTTTCATTTTGTGCAAAAAAAATTCACATACCGCATAAAAAAAATCGCACAAAAAAAGACCGCACAAAAACAGGTTTAACTGTACAATGTATATTTAACTTTCTCCTATCATTTATTGGCCATCCCTTTTTTGTGTGAATATTTGTTTTAATAAAAATAAAAACGAAAGTTTTATATAACCCACCTATATGTATGTATGTACATGATTTGATTTTGCTTCTTTTTTTCATCTACATACTTCCTAACTACTTATGTACACATCAAAAGGTTTTTTAACCTGAGGCACACGGTCCGTATGCCCGGCAACGGCAATATTGTGACAAGAACATAATGTCAAAAACAAATACATAATTTAACTTAACTAGACTGGTAAAAGATTTTACTACTACTTTGCTCGCAATGCCATCATGCGTAACTTCGCTTGACTGTAGTGATAAAAACGGTGATTCCGGAAAACTGGGTGTGGGTAGTTCAGTTGCCTTCAAACTTTACAAAAAAATCACCATTTTTATCTACAAATGTACAATTATGTTAGATAATAATTGAAAGGAATGTTAACAAGGAAACCGGCCATTTTTAAATCTAGATCTAGAATAACGCCTACTGCCAATAGCTTCACCCTAATCCAACCAGGCTATTAGGTTGTGTCAGTAATTTTTATTTTTATTAAAAAAATAAATTAAAAAATAAAAAAAATTTGTGAAAAATCTCGAATGATAAAATACATAAAGCCTCCGATCGTTAATGTACGTATTAAATGAGTAGCAGAGCTTTTAAAATTAAATGTGCCTCAAAGACACACCTTGATTGGATTAGGGTTAATTGATCTTACAATTAAAAATAAATGTTGAAAAATTGGCTTATGGTTCTATAAAATATAAAGAAAACTATATATAGGTCATCGTCATCTTGAATATGTATATTAGGCCGTGCTATAAAAACGGTGACTTATATACAGCATTTATATCGAATTTTATATACTTAGTGTAATATGGTTTAAGATATGAAAATCTTTATGATCGGGAATATGTAAAGTCTCTCTTATAGAAAAAAAATTTTAATATAGGTCCCATAGGAAAAAGTTTATAGCGGTGTAAAGTAGAAAAATTGTTTTAAAAATGATAAAAACTTCGCAATGTTCTATGAAATTATATTAAATAGAGAGGGCGGGCACCCTAGAGCGCCCAGAAATCCATAGGCTTCCAAAAATGAGCCCATTAGATAAGAATAAGACAGACCTATGTACAATTAAAGTCATACAAATACCGTACAGTGCCGATTATAATACCATGGTACACTATATGGAAAATGCTTCTTTTTTACCCTGATATAAAAATCCAAATAGTATACCAAGGCACACTATTTGGGGAGGTATACTATTCGGTACCCTACAGCAGAAAATATATATGAAGAAAATGATTTGACACTTTGTATTTGACATGCTTAGTGTTGTTGTTTGACAGTTTGTCAAAGTAGTGAAATCTTCAACTTACCAAAAACTTTGCATTTGACAGCAGAATTATGGAGGTATTTTTGATTTTAATTTTTTCTCAAAATGATGAGATTAAATCCTAATAGTGGCAAAATTTACCTAATAGTATACTGGCGGTATACTATTGTTGGAAGTATTCTATTCGGCACTCTACGGTATTACAATTTTTAAATCATTGCAGTAAAAATTTGATTTTCATTTCAAAATTTGATTAAAAAAAGATTATTTAGACAAAAATCATAAAGATGAAAATTCAAAAATGGCTAAAATATCGTGTTTTTCAGCATAAACACTTCATATACATAGATACAAATACCTTAATTGAATTGTTGGTAATTTTGTAGATAAAATATTCCGGAAATTCCGTTAAGGAATGTTTTTCTCAAAAAACTCCTTCATTGGACACCGTCTTACCTACCAAATTTCTGCAAACAACTTGTGATTTAAAAATTATTTCAAACAACATGTCTTCAACCGTATATATGTAATGTATGTATGTATGTATATGTACTTGTATATACTTTTGTATCCCTCATTCATTACTAAATTCTTCTCTAAAAATATAAAGAAACTTTCTTTGATTATTTGTTTGTTTTCCCTCTGACAATTTGTTAGCTTTATAAACAAAAGTACAAAAATTATTTTACACGTTTTCCACCTATAACAAGATAAATAACAATAAAAGAAAACCATTGAGATAGACAAAGTATTCGCAAAATACAAAATTTTTGTCTTTCTGTTCCTTGCAAGTATAAATATACAATATACATACATACATACTATATAATCGCTATACTATACCACTTTCTATCTGTACTATATTTATTATATGTATGTATGTACTTGTACATGTACATACCTATATAAAAAGGAACTTCAATTGCAAAATCTTCAAAAAGTTTTACTTGAATTTGGACGAAACTTCTTTGTGTAATCATCGCTGATAGTTTTCCTTTTGTTTAAAAAAAAAATTTGTATCAACATTTTGTATATTATTAGTAATCATAAAACGTTTGTGTATGTTGTGAAGTAGTGTGGAAAATTATATGAAAGCTTTTATGTTATAGGTACACATTACTAATTTTCAAAATTAGCACATACCAACCTCTATACATTCCACTGTGATGGTATGAATATCCTTTATAGGATATCACTGCAAAATATATTTAAGGTTCATGTTATTTAGTCCGGTATATGACGTATAATAGGCATATATGTATTAGGTACGTTTTATATAAACTGAAGGTGCTCCATGGAAAAAAGATCCCTTTTGCCCTTACATAAGGAAAATTAATAAAATAATAAAATTAAACACCCAGTCGCTGTTCTAGATATGTTATACGGAATGTGACTGTATATATATACATAAGTGGAGAGCACGAACCCAATTACAAAGGAATTAAATATTATACACAGTATGTACAAGTACATATGTATGTCGTTGATAAGCAAATGGAAAGGTCACTAACCAGAGAAATGGACAAACACGATGATATGGACGAAACGTTTATTTTCTTATTGCACTTGCTTAGAAATTGATATCGACATGAGACATAACTAGTCTATTCGAGATCGATATCGATTATTATCGAAAATTAGGAGAAAGAGGAGATAACATTTTAATCGTTAAATCTGAAGGATTGTTAGTTATAAGCCGCTAAAAAAATACTTTAGTCATGGAAAAAAATTAGTGTGAGGATATCTGACGTCTGACCGTTTTCTCTTTTCGTTTTCTACAAATTCAAAGTCAATAGGCGCCTGAAATTTTTATATTTGATTTGGTTTAAATAAATTAAAAATATCAAAATGGAGGACACATTTCATTTACGTATAAATTGAACGAACTAAAACTATTTATTAGGAAACAAAACAAAAAAACACTAAACATCAAACATCATGATAAACAGGAAATATTCACACAAATAAGAAATATCTCAACCAGAAATACCAACAATCAAATTCAATCGAGCATTACCGCATAGAAATGTACAATCAAATTGTAACACAATTCTATACAAACGAAGAAGGAAAATTGAAGGTACATTGCAAACATCCTACATAAATAATACCTAATAGATGAAAACGTAAATTTTTTTCTGTTTTCTAATATTAGACTTAGACTCTTAAGTTTTATAAGGCAGGGTCGCGAGACGGTTCACCATTAAAAAGATATTTGTATAAAAAAAACATTTTTAATTAATCTATTAATTACATTCATCCCTCGATTTACGCGGTACTTGATTCACTCCGTTTCGTTTTAGCACGGTTCAAAAATGTTCAAAGAAAAATTTCATTTTTTGTATCATTTTACATTAGACGCTCTCATTTAGTACATAATCTACCTACATAGTGCACTGCGTGGCGTTGCGTTGAACATTGGCGTCATTATAATGTTGTAGATTTTGTTTTATATTTTCATACGGACATTCATTGTTCAATTCTGTCAGCGGGAAGATGTTCATTTTGTAAATGGTACATGGTAATTATGCCATATATCTACGCCTTGAACCTATCCTCATGTTTTATATGAGGGCTTTGTCTCGTTTTACACGGTTTCGATTTACACGGTTTGTCATGGAATGTATCTACCACGTAAATCGAGGGACAGGTGTATATGTATATAACACGGGGCCAGTGGTTAAACCGAACAATATATTTTCGATTAAACAACAAAACAAACACGACCAGCATTTATAATGATTTTCATTAAACTAAACCGTTTATAGGTAATAAATACCCATATACAATACGTAAACCGTTTAAGCCTTTTTTTTTAGGGTGGATGGGGTGGGGGGGTTGATGTAGCAATATAATTGAATCAGATATTTATATTCACTTTAAACCATGTACCGAGACCTATTGTTTGGGCCATAGATTTTATGGATCAACAAAAGTGAAATTAGTTTGGCCCGAGTATTCTGCAGTGCGTGATAAAACCAACAATTTTCTTTAATCCTTCATCGTTTATATCAAGAGGGTAATGAATGAACAAAACAAAAGGAACGCTATCTGGTTGCTTGATCTATGGGCAAATCCTACTAAATCCACGAATATTACAGAACCTCGAATTCGAAATTTTTGGCCAGAGAGTAAAACTTTTATTTTATCACCTTTATCATTATAATATATGGATGGATTTAGTGAAATATGAACAGGATTAGGGTCAGTATTGTTTGGAAAGCCACAAACGAAGAAAAAAACTTTGTTCTGATAGAATGTGTTTCTTATACGAATTTAATACATACAAATACACATATATATATATATACACACATTTATATTACATAATAGGGAGAAACTTATTTTCTTGTTCACTTGTCTGGCAGTGATCTCTGATACTGGCTATACTGAAAATGTTTTTATTGCAATTTTCATCATCATATCTTAACTACCTACTTACTTATATACGTAAGTATATTGTAAGTAGACTAAACGATTCTTGAATTGATAGAAAATAAAATTGGTAGTTAATAGCTGCCAAAGCTTTATATTGTGGACTTAAATAAATGAATATCAACTCGTTATATACTTTACGTTACAAAAAATTACTATATACATACGTGTCATTGTACTATTTATGTATATTGAACACTATATACTAACCATTTCATATATGTATATATATAGACTCAAAGCTGAATGAAGCTCATTGTAATTAATTAGTACATAATGCCAATGCTCAGAAATTCAATTAAACGAAAAGCTTTTTTTAATTTCAAACGCAAAACGTGTTACGATGGGAGGCAATAAAAAATTAAATAAAAATTGCACAGAGGTAATTGAGAAAATTAATTGACTTTAATGCAAAGTAATTGGCAACAATGAATTATAGGGTATGTTTAATGATTTAAATAACTATACTATCACTGTACACTGTATATAGTATAGTAATGTCAGTGTGACGGTTATTACTATATAATCTTCTAGAGATGAGAAAATAGGGGTTGGTTTGATGATTTTTTTTTTCTTTTTTGCTTTTGGTTAGCAACCGTTTATGAAATAATTAAGAACATTGCTAATAAATTCATTGATGAAATAAATTTAGTATATTAATTAACTTGTGTTTGATAATATTTTTAATTAATTTAATTTATGAATTTTATGAAAAACAGCAAAGCTATACTTATATATGGCATTGTCCTTAAATATATTTGCATAATGAATAAGGGTAAAAGTGTTATCGATGCCAAAAATTAAACATTATTTTTGTCATTTTAAAAATCAAAAATTATGAACTTATGGAGGTGTATGAGTATAATACCTTAAAATATTTTATTCATTCGGTTTCTTTCTTAAGGTTCAAGCTTAAAGGGACGCAAAAAAAAAAATTCAAAAAATCTCAAATGAAATTCAATTTTCTTTGTTTTTGTACCCGAAAAAGTGGGTTTTACTTAAATTGTTTTAAAAGATTTTTTTTTGGCACTTTTTGATACAAATCCTAATTAATATTAAAATATCTTTATTATGACTTACAAAAAAAAATGTTTTTAAGTCAAAATGGATGAAATAAACTAACAAAAAACTAACCATAACCCAAAATTTGTGAGAATGCATTGTCATCTGTAATGAGTCTATGTGCCAAGTTTCACTTTGATTGGATGATGGGAAGTGGGTTAACGACCCGTTGGAAGATTTAACAACTGGAATCAGGATCCTATTATTTTAATCTTGATTTTAATCATAAAAAAACTTTCAGTGATGCATATATTGTTGGCTATTGTTAATGCCAACTATGAATTTGTTATTGTAGTGTAAAAAGTACAAAGTTTAAAAATAGAAGCATTTTCTCAGAAATATACTAGCGTTACAAGTTCATTAGAAAAATACTGTAGTGTTTTATTATTGTTTTGACAGAATTGACATATTTTTGTGCACATAAAATTTAATTAAACACAAAATGGGTTTCACTAACATTCGAAAGTAAGATTTTTGTTCGGAAACACGATTTTCATTTATCCCTAAATTGCTTTATTCTATCCCTTTTTCCCCAAAACTGTCTAATTTTTTAAAAAAAAGCCAAAAAAGAATATGAAGTACCTATTTGACACCTAACTACTAGTAGGAACTTATTAATGTACTTTCTTATTGATAACAAATCTACAAAACCCTCTAACTACGTATTTGTAACTACACTAATTTGGCTATAGATGAAAATTTTTTTTTTGTACACGTAGAGTAGTCGAAAACAAACAAAAAAATTAATTACCACAACATTTCCACCTAAATTAAAGTTCGGAAAAAGAATACAGACACACTAAGCACAAATAAAAATGCTGATTTATAGAAATTCTATTATTAATTAATTTCTTTCTTTTTTTTCTTTTTTTTTTTTTGTTGGATATATATTTTATATAGCGTACAACACAACGACAGCAAGAACAAAAAAAAAATCCCCACTATATTTCCAAGTAGTATGTATTAATAATAATGAAAATATCCTTCCGTTTATTTTATATATAGAAAAGATAGACGTTTACCGCATTATTATTTAGTGGCTGTACGTGGACATCATCAAAGAAATTAATCGATTCCCACATTTAATTAATGTGTTATTACAAGACCTACATACATATATATGTATATATATATAGATATAGAACAAAATTGTATTCTTCTTAATAAATTGTCGAAACATTCTTTCTTCCAAATTGATTCCATAACATTTCGATGTTTTCTTTGGAAAAATTGCTATGAGATGAGGAGGCAATGAGGAGACTACCACTTATTTATGTTCGGAAGTATTCACCTTATTTTTGTCAATTGTTTCAGTTAAGTATGGTATATATTAAATAATATGAATGTGAAAACACATAATTTATGGGTTGGCTATTTTTCTGTAACCCTTTCTTTTTGTTATTAGAATTTACGTAAATATGTATATAATATATACCTACCATAGGCGTCCGCTGACCGAAATTGTTGGGAGGGCACATATTTATTTTTACGCAATGCAAAAATTAACTCCCTAAAGAACATTAAAACCATTACCTCATTACATATTACGCACAATGTAGTACGATGAGTTTTTTAGGTTTGTATTAAAATATTTTGACACTAATGGGTGGAAATCCGCTCATGGGTGTCCTTTTGCCCATCGCTGATTTAGACAATTTAAAATTAAAATATTTCAAAATTAAGATAATTCAGAATTCCGACACATCAAAATTCAGATTACTCAAAATTCAGATTTTTGAGTTATAGTGTTTCCGAGCAAGCGTTCATAGAGTAAAAATCTTTTCTTCTTAAGTAGTTTTTCATGAAAAGAAACAGAATTAGAGTGATATCAGGACGTAATAAAAAAATATCAAACCAAAATTTTCCAATATCTCATAATACAGTAGGAACTGAAACTTCTTGCTCCTATCGCAACATATTTTACTCTTATACATACAGCGCTGTGTATAAAAATAGGTGTAAGGCATAAGGCAATTGGGCATTTCGTAGCTTTGAATTTTCCGCACCTATTTTTTTGCACAACAGGGTATCCTTAACTCCTTCAACTGTCCTTATTTCCCTTCCATATTTTCAGAAAATATTAGCGTTTGAAAATAATGAATATCTGCATTCATAGATTTCTCAGATATCAATCCTAACAAGTAGGAGAAATTACTGAATTCCGACTTTTTCATACAAAATATGCCTTACACATATTTTTATGTACAGCACTGTATGTATGTGTTAAATTTTATTTTCTACCGATATAAAAATCTGGTAACCCTGGGTGCAAAATTCAAACCAACTTGTTCCTTTATCAGATATGCTTTAACCTTTACACCTTTACGTATTGTGATCTAAGAATAGGCTCGTTCTTGCAAATAATATTACAATAAAATATCAGAAATTATATAAGTC
Organism: Platyura marginata; assembly: GCA_026745375.1. Lineage (NCBI taxonomy): Eukaryota > Metazoa > Arthropoda > Insecta > Diptera > Keroplatidae > Platyura > Platyura marginata. The sequence goes on along the minus strand of JANSTT010022215.1, from coordinate 28,994 downwards.
GAGAAATACGACAGCATGTATTGTAATGTACCTACACATTGTACACAATTGGAAGCTGAGTGAGTTTGAGCCCCCCCCCTCCCCTAAGGTGACATTTCTTTAATTTAATTTCTGTATAATATTTAAAATTAAAAGGAAAGGTGAACAGAAGTTTTTTTCTACCCGTATGAGTGTAGCTTCAAGGGATCAAATTTTAGCAAGGAGTTTGTAAAATCGCTCAATATTCACTGTAGACAAAATAATTCCAAGAACTCTGTATTTCTCGTGAAATTTAAAGTCAAAATATACCTACAAACAGTATAAAATTCATTCATTCATCAAAACTACTTCAATAACAAACTCTATATACATGCATATAAACGAATACGTATACAAAAGCACCAATGTATGCAAAATAAAATACCCAAAACTCTATAAAATATGATTTTAATTGAATAAATACAATAAAAATCATAAATACAATAAATCAACATAATGTGCATCAACAAAATGCCATCCATATTCTGTTTAATAATGGGCCAAATACCCTGTATTATTATCGATGGCATATTTCACTGAGCATTCCATATGCGACATGTCCTCAATTTTTAATACTTTGTTAACCCTTTGAGTCGTTATTTATTTTGTTTTTATGTATTAAAATAGGCAGAATAACCAATTTTTCTAACTTTTCCGTCAATCCGTCAATTCCGCTATCCTCTGGGATAATGTACGCATTTGTGTACATCTATACTAAAATAGAAAATTATAATCCCATAAAATAAACGGGAATTTAAAATTAAAAGTAATGTACACAATTGTGTACAGAACGAATCAAAGGGTTAAAACAAAAATAAAAATTAAAATAAAAATAACAAAACAAAATGTTTAATATCCCATATGATTTAGCACACTATGGTATTATTGGTTCACAATAATAGCGAATCAATAAATTTTTATTTGTATTTATAAATTAAAAACATAAAATAAAATTAAAATAAAAAAAAAAGCTGCCAAAGCTTAAATTGCATGAACAAACATGGATTATTTCATCATATTTTTGTCGATATTGCAAAAATGCTGTTAATTCTGTTGATAATAAAAATTTTCTGCTTTGAAACGCAATTGGAAATTGCAGAAGGGACTACTACTCTAACTATTGTTGACTTTTGTTATTTACGAGTATTTATTGAATTTGTTATTTTTATAGCTTAACACGTTTGCACAATATATGTATGAGTATGTACCAGAAACTTGTTTTATAGAAAGTACGTTCTGAATTTAGAACAATGTACAAGACGTGCTAGTTTAATTACATTTGGATTTCTAGAGATTTAATGATTCAGCAATCAATAAACTATAAGAAAAGTTTTGTTGTATCTGGACAAATGAACATTTTTGTGACTTCAATTTATTCCGGAATATTTATAAAGAAAACTCATGTGTTCAAAGATATATTGTCCCTGCAAACGACAACTATGATAAGTCGACTTATCACGTTTTTCAGTTATTGACATTTTCCTTATAAATGCAATTAGTTTTAAATCCTGTCCAAATTTCAGTAGTCTACGATTGAAAATAGAGATTTTACAAGGCGACTTCATGTTTATAAATTTTTTCGCATTTTCGTCATTTTTTCAAGTTATCATAGTTGATGTTGGAAGGGACGATATTGATATTTGGGTTTATTACGTCTTTTTTATTTATTTTAAATTTTTAAAAGTGAAATCCAATTTCTTAATCGAAATTTAAGGCATTCCATAGTAAATTTGTGGAAATACATGTAAAATTCTATACAAATCACTTGAAATCTTCACAAATTGATTTTACGATCAAATCTATCGAATTTATGTAGAAAAAAAATGTTTTGTTCAGATTTTCCAAATTTTCTCTCAAAAAAATCATATCTCCTAAACTACTGGACCATTGTTCGGCCAACTTTTTTTTCCACTTAGCTGAATCGAATATCACAAATATCCATAGAAAAACATTTCCAAAAATACTAAATCATTAAAAGATTTTTTTTAAATCAGGGGATTAGAATTTAGCCTTGAAATTACAATCGAATTAGATCAAATAGATCAGAGGTCTATCTCGTCCTAAAGTATTTATTAAAAATGTTTTAAAATTAAATTAAATTTTTAAATCGGAATTTAAGCCATGTTCTGGCATTCTATAGTGAATGTGTGGAAATGCATGTGAAATTCTATACAAATCACTTGAAATTTTCACAACTTGATTGAAAACGGTAAGATTATTAATTTTAAGATCAAATTTATAGAATTCAGGAAAACAAATTTTCGTTTAGATTTTCGAATTTTTTCCTTACATATTCCTTAGATTTTGGATAAAAAATTCTTATAAAATTCATATCTCCTCCTAAACAACGGGACCATTGTTTGTTTGTTTGGAATTAGCTGCTTCTAAATGTCTGTAGATAAAAATTAAATATATATTCTAGTACATAGAATACGAGAAAGTATAGAAGCCAAATTCTATTATTTTAACACATAACTCAAGCAAAGCAATTTAGTTTAAAAAAAAAAAAAAAAAATCGATCCATAATCTATATGAACCAAATCCCATTTAAAGTTTTTATATGTGAAATTTCCATTTAAAATGGCAGCAGCAGCAGCACCCATATTGATCACAAAACTTTACGCATAAATCAGCCACAGTACGGCATTAAACGACCAAATGTCTACGCTATCCATTCTTTGAATTTTCACATTTTCCATGTAGAAAAACGAAGTAAATCAGTCACAAACAATAGTTGAAAAATGTTTTTAAATATATATTTCAAATGTTTGTATGTATTTAGGTTATATCTAGGTTATATACATATATTTGTCGCATTATTATACATATACATACATATGTAAGCATTTATATCCTTTATCCTTTTGCGTCTACACTATTATATGGAAAATAATGTAATAAATTGTGGAAGCTTTGCGTTTATGTCAAAATTTTCAAAAATATTTTCACATTTTTTTTTTTGGTTGTATTTTTTGCTACAAATTAGAACTTTTCCAAAGAAAAATATGCTATAAAAATGTTCGCTTGCCTGCTCGTAAATGCATTAATTCAAAAACATATTGAGCTAGTGAATCGAAGCATTAAGGTTTGTTATGGGCGCAAGCTGTTTGACATTGTAAATTGGCAAAATTCCCCTTGGATCTGTGTATTTTCAGGGTTTCTTCCACTAATTAATTGAAAAACCCATTCAAAAACAGACAGACAGTGTTATAATTTAATACATAGTGTAGAAGCACCACAACCTTAATTGTCAGCCTTTTTCTATTGAAATTTGTCACAGGGACCGACGCATTTATTTGAAATCGAAATATTATCGGAACTAATGTAACAAGAGTAAATATTTTTTTTAAATTTACATAGTAGATAGTAGAAAAACAGCAAATTTTGCCTTTTTTTCTATCAGGCTGAAATTTTCAAGAAAATTAGTTACAATTTAGCACTGGATAGATTTTTAAAAATTTTAAGTTTAAAACATATATTTTGTACCATAATCACTAATTTTTAAGGGGGTAGGATAGGTAATTTGTCATTTGAGTGAAAACAATGGACAACATTTATGATCGAAGCTCTAATGGTCAAATTGAGCTATAAGTATATTACGACACGAAAAATATTCAAAAATCGTTTAGCTTTTCCGCGAAATATTTAAGCTTATTTGAAAATAGAAAAGTGCCCCAACAAAAGTTTATATAATGACAACATATATTATATAGTTCTTGCCCTATACAAAATAATCTTAATCACAGAATTGAGACAATTCCATTACAACATTATTCATTCTACGTCGTTCTCTTATGTTTAAAATGCTAAGTAAATAAAGAAATTTTAAAAACATTTTTTGAAGCATAAAACAAAAGTTTCTATCATTTGTATTAATACCCTTATTATACTGTTGGATGAAAAAAAAAAGAAAGTAATAAAATCAATACTATACCACGCCAATTCTATATAAAACCGAGATTAAAGAAAAACTTTTCATCCCCTTTGATAAACAGAATGTTGTTCCTATATTATAAATGGAGACTATAAAATGTTTTCATAATTTTTATTTTGTTTGATATCTAATTGACTTACCAAATTGTATAAAAAAAAAAAAAAAAAATACTCTCCATTGAAAATAAACGAAGATGGGGTCCAATATAATATTTGTAAACACAGAAAATTACTTCAGAGTGTACCTACGTAAATACTCATGAGCTAATTTAAAATGTTCCTGGATGCCTAATTTAACAATAAATATTAATTATCAACCTACCTTTTTCCGTCTTCAAAAAACATATTTTTTAAGTCCCATCCGATCCCATAGAATAGAATATTTATATATATACATACACAACCTATAGCAAAGGACATTATTCGCTTTAATTTTAAATTGGCATACTCGTATATCGTATATATGTAGATTATATGGTTGACCGGGGGATCACTCGACCTTTAAAATTCATTCGCGAAACAATTGGTAAGAACCGTTGAGATTTCAATTCCTTTAAAAGTCTTAAAACCAATTAAATATTTTAAACGGCCTATTATATAGTGGAAACAGTTCAATAGCAATTCATCCATCTAAATCTATTAAAAACTAACCTTAAAAAACAAAAGTTTTTCGTGCAATTATTTATATTTAAACTCGTATCATGAAATACTTTATCAGCATTTATAGTGACAAAGGAGGTGATAAATCTTTACTTTCAAAAATTTTCAAAAATTGTAAAGGAGTGCCCAAAATTTGATAGATTCCATTGTCATAGGCAACGAGTCTATGTGCGAAATTTCAACTTGATTGGATGACAGAAAGTGGGTAAATTAGTCCATTCTTGATTTTGCGGTGGGGCAGGAGGTGGTGCTTGTCCAAAATTTGATAGAATCCATTTTCATCGGCAATGAGTCTTATGTGCCAAGTTTCATCTTGATTGCAAGATTTGCCCATAAACAAACACACAAAAGCGAAGTTAAAAAAAAAATAAGCGAAAAAGACTATTAAAAACAACATAAAGAATTGTTATCAAGACGAAATTGATCGTCTATATTTATTCTTTAGAAACAGTTTAGCTAAAAGATAAACCAAATGGCAGTTTTATTTAAATCACCTTCAAAATACCTATACATACGCACAAGAATTATAATAGAACACGTAAACACTGAACACGAGATTTAATTATTAATCAAAACGAAATAAATCATTAAATCTCTTCTCAATCTCAATCTCAAAACGTCAAGCGAAAAGTTCAATCAACCACAAATTCCCGTCATTCGAAATTCACCATCTTCTTGATCTATATTAAATTTTCACTATTGCTATGATTCAAAACTATTTTTTTTTTTAGATAAATAAATATTTTTCGAATCACTATTGCAAACACAATAAATAATTAAACATGAATCGAATTCAATCGTCAAAGGTTCAATCAACCACTGTTTGCGCAATTTGATTGTAATTCAAAAATCGCGATGATATACATAAATCTCCATTTTGTAAATAAAACGATTTGAATCGTCAAAAAAAAATTATTTCATCCAAAATTGTTTACTTTTATTATTTCTTATAATTATGATTTACTTTTCTTAAGATTTCTATCTAATTTAGATTATCAAATAATAGCAATTTACTGGTATGAAATAATATTCTAAAAAAAAGTCCTATACTACTACTTCCTACTACTAACATTTTATCAGATACGACCTTTTCAAACTGTACCAATGCCAGAGACGATACATTAAATAATGTCAAGAGAAAAATAAAAGAGGAAATCAGAAATCAACAGAAAAAAGAGCAAACATAAATGTGAATTAACTAGAACTGTATTTGGATGAAATTGAATAAACGTATGCATTAGAAACTTTGAATACTACCATTTTATCACGTATCGAGAAATAGGGGACCAAAAATAAAATAGTTTTCACTCGAGGGAAATTTATTTCTAGACTCTGTGGCGTTTGTTCTGTTCACCTACCCTATTTATACACCTCCAACTCTGTATCATTCTATCATTGTAGAACTTTCGCACCAACCATATCAACTATAGTTAACATTTTCATTCTGTACACAGGAAATTTCTTCTACTATATATCCGTATACATGTTTGGAACAGATATTTTTCCTGATGCCATAGGTAAAAAAGAGGATATCCTCTTACATACATATGTACATATAGGTATGTATATTTTTATTTTTATTTTTTTGGCAACTCATACTATTTACACACCACTTTCTGAAATTGCTAAATGTGTGCCAAAAAATGTCGCATAACTTTTAATACTTTGGATTATATGTACTCAGTCTGGGTAGAGAGGTACCTACCTAAGGATAATATTCATATATATATATATGTACATAGGTATGGTATGTGAATAAAAACTTTATGTACTCGTACTTGTCATCTTTCCAAAATATGTTTTTGATTATTCTCGCAAATTTTTCCAAAAACTCTTACCTATGCCAAATTTGTATCCAAAAAAAAAAACTGTGCCCGATAATTTATTGAAACGTTCGGTTTGCTTGCAGTGTTTAGATAAAAGTGGAATTGACAAAAATTATAATTGAACAAAAATTCAGCAGACAAATGGCACATGGCAATGGCGTCACTAAGTTAAGATTTTGGCAATGTGATAATATTTCAGTAAGAACATTAAAAAAAAAGAAGTCATTTATGAATTTACACGAGAACTCCGGGGAATTCAGTAGAGTTATACGTTATACTGTTTCTTGGACCTTTTATACTGCTTAAAAAAATATACCAAAATTTTAATGTTTTAAAGCTTAGAAATTCAAATCTATCAATCGCAAGACAAAACTCGATTAGATGTGGAAACATTGAAGGCGATTCTGACCATCAAATGTAAACTAAAATATCTATGCGTTGATATCTATAAATACCTAAAACAAAGCCGAAATTGCTACAAAAGATAAATACAAAATAAATATGGAAAAGGAAGTCGATTCCGATGATGGAAATGATTCGCCCGGTTGTTAATTGGCTTTTTTTGTTAATTTTAATTGAATAAAAAGTATACTGCAAAAAATACTGCTTTTCCATGAATTCACAAAGAATTGAAAATTCCAGTAAGATTTCATCGTCCTTCAGAAATTTCACTGGAATCGTTAGTAGAAATTTTACCCCGAAAACTCGAAAAGAATTTTGGTAAAAATATAATTTAATGAAAAAATATAAAAATAAAAAAAAAATCAAATCTCATACCTCCATTATTATTTTTTTTTGAATTTTAATTTAGCTTCTGGCCAGAATTTGATTCACTTTTTATTATTCAATATTTGCTTGTTATATCACTATTTGAATAATAGAATACGATTATTGATTATACGAGTATAATAATAAATTTCAGATTGAAATTATTCTTTGTTTCTAATTGAAAAAGTATAAATAACGAAATTTTCACTTCACATATACACAATTCGTTCGCGACATTATTGCTGACATTTTGAATTTATTTATGATGATTCGGTTTTTGAGGTGAATTTTGTGAGTGCGTTTATTGCTGTTTTTAATTGAGCTAGATAACTACTTATTTTTAAACACATAAACCAAGCTACTTTAAAAAAAAAACTGTAACATTTATCTCTAATGTTTAAAAAAAAATAAAAAATATAAATTAAATTTATGTTTACCAACCATTACAAAATGGAACATTTCTGCAAATGTATGGATTTGTCAATATAATCGCATCTCTGTAGAATGGAGTAGAATGGAACATGTGAGGATATAATAATCCTACATAAGTAAGTTAATTAACAAAAAAGGTTTTTCTGAGTTTTTACAATTTTACACAATTGTGTCACTACTTTGTAACAATCTGCATTAACATAGATGCAGGTATATTTATAGCATTATATATACCTGTATATATAAGGTATGTTTTATATATTTAAGTGTTTCTTCTCTAATCTGTATAAAGAGATAGAAAATGTATCAAAGTAGAAAGTACACTGAATAATCAGGTTAATTGAATTTTCTGCAATGGAGTACCTTTATACGATTGCAGATTCTAGATTGCGGTGTTTTCTATTTAAGTACCTCTATTATATAATATACAAATTCTAGCATATTTTCTTCCGTATGTTTCAAACCAGATACTACTTATATACCAATTGGTGAAATATATAACTAAGTAGATTATTATGATGTAGGTATATGTATGCAGAGGTACACATAGACTTTATTTTCTAACGTTAATTGTAAAAAGAGAGTTACGTTTTCTTTTGAAGTTCTTGAACAGACATTTTCGGTACAAAGAAATGCATTATCCTATACTTAATATAAAGGATAGAGAATATTTCCCCCATTCAGCATTAACTTTTTTCTTATTGCACATCCAAATTATTTGCATATGATGCACATGTCTATATGGAGATAGATGTATGCATATATGTACATAACATATGCATATGTATATAAATTGTTTGATGGAGTATTCTCGTAATCACAAAACTTTTTCCATTTTATCTATTTCAGTACCTATATCTGCCTATATAGTTAGTATCTACTTGGAAAAATCTATATAGAGCAAAAGGTATATATAAGTATAGAGTCTATACGTAAATTTATGTCTGGCTACAGTACATAATACTGTAATACTTCGTGTACACAGAATAGCGTGTTACCGGTTGGTAATTGGGTTGCAATTTTGTTTCCAATTTACGTTGTATGCTGGCAAAAATACATAAAACGATGTGCCGTAATCAACTTCAAAAGCGAATTTGCAAAATTTTCATAATTTTGAAGATCAGCTTTGCGCTGGATAATTTTCAAAGTGTTTTATAGCTATGAAGAGTGATTAGCTAGAAAATTAAACATTCACCACACAATGATAACATGAAATACTCTGGTCTCTGTATATACATTATTTTTCAAAGTTTTAAAGTTATAATGGAGTATACCGATGATATGGAATATGGGACGTAGCCGCAAGGGGATCATGAAGAGGCTGGACAACAATTTACATTATATAAATTTTGGACTATATATGTATGTACTATAACAATAGTTTCACCTGCTATAATTTGGTGATATATACTGTACGCTAATTCGATACCTACACATACATATATCTACAGTATAACAAATTTCCATGACACCAACTATAAACCACCTGTATGCACACAAATTAGTATTTCTATCCATTTCCAAAGAATGACTCTGATGGTCAACGCCAGCACAATATTTGATTTTTCATGTAACATGTTCAAACAATTAGTCACTGCTTCATTGGACCATGTCAATTGTACATATATGTAGATATGTTCAATGTACATATATAGGGTATATGTACCGGTTCCCGTACAATATCAACACTCTTTGCCGATGTTCCACATCCAGCTACATAACATGTTCAATCGACTATAGCCATACGCAAAATGGCAAAATGAACCCAATTTAATTAACATAGTTATTTTGTACGAAAATTGCCTGTAATCAGGTGCGCACTTAATCTCAATTATTATATGGCTGACTGGAATTTCGATTCATTGAAAGCATCCATAACTACCTGCCCCACCCGGTTCACGTTCATCCATATATACATATGAATATACACAGCAGCTACATATGTACATACATACATATATCTACTACTGACAAAGCTATACCAGCGAGCAGTGACCATCATGTATCTAGCTAGAATCTAAATAGAAAGGTGGGAACCCAACGCCATCGTTAAACCTCCGTATATAATTTATGTTTTTGAATTTAAATTTTCAACTGTATATGTAATGGCGACCATAATTGGAAAAATGAACAAAATTTATATAAATGTAGTTGGCATGTGGAAACGATTTTCCATTTCCACTTTTAATATGTGCTTTGTTTACATTTATAATTTTACGAAATGAGAAGAGCTCTCTCTGGCCAATGTTTTTCCATCTAACGATGTATGCAAATTTCAACTATCAAGGGACGCATTCTAATTATACGAACACTATACACCAGAGGAAATGATCACTTCAAAAACACTCGCAAGAGTCGTAAGTGTAATAAAACTATATAGTATGTATAATTGTATATGCAGCCCTCCCCCCCCCCAAAAATGATGGTGGCAATAGATGGTGGCGAGTATTTATTTGGTGTGCTGACTGCTGATGTATAAACCATGCCATACCAAACACAGAGTTCTGTTAAGAAAATGTAATTTATTATCCACCACCATCCACCATTTCTACATTTAGAGTCAGCTAGAGTTATATATAGAGCTCTCTATATATGTATGTATGTATGTATATGTTTATGTACGAGAAACATTTTGTTTTCCTCTGATGTATTTATTATTATATGAAGTTATGTCTTCATTGTGGTGCTTTTCTAGAAGTTGGATTGTTGTGTGACCATATATTTCTCCTAGCTTGTCTTTTCATGCAAATTAAAAGCAAATGTCTGGAGAACTTTGTGGCGTTAAAATGGACGTGTACCAAGGTTGCCTAACTTATATTTAATTATATGTTCTAGGTTTTAGATGAGGGAAAATACTTAAACTCAATGGTCTATAAACAAATCATCATTAGATGACAATATTATACCCAAGAGGTATGGACCAAATTCAACCCTTATTATGAATAGGTCGGATTTGTTATTGGTTGTTTAAGTTAAATATAAGTTCGGAGCATTTCATTAGTGTATAACTTATGTGAGTTTATTTGGTTACAAATTTTCAGATTTCCAGAATACTCTCCCAGAGGCTGAAGACTTTAATGGGGTTTTGGTTATGCCATTAAGTATCAAATCTTGTACTTCGTATACTTGTCGGTAGCAATTAAGTACAAATTTTGAGTTATTTATGGATGGAGTACATTTGGGAAATTTTTGATATGTCTTACCGATTTCATTGGCTAAAGGTTTTTATGGGGACAATCAATCACAATTTCACAAACATCTCTTCGTAAAACATATTAACGGTTATGGACAAAATTGGTTTGAAAACGGGACATTTGGTGAGGCCAATTCATCAAGCTAGAGTTGTGCACTATAAGGTGCCGAACTCAAAAATTTTATTCAATGCAATTTGATATTCAACAATTGACGAAAAGACATATGTGCGCCAACGCCATACATAAATGGCCGTCATCTTCAAAATTGCCTTTGTAGATAACACAAACATAAATATTTAACTTCGCAGGATTCTCAGAAATGTCAACCCATAAATCAAAAGTGAGACCATTTTTCGAAATGTATGAGTAAAGAAATCTATTACGAATACAATCGCTATGCAAATGTCATAAAGAACAAAACATAAAATCAGGACACAAGAATTTCTAGAATTTAGAGAGCGATGAGAATATATAATTCATTAACATACAAAACTAAAGATTTAGATAGAAAATATTTTTAAAATTAAGTTAAGGAATTTTTAGTTTTAGGATCGTGAGAATTTTAGTGTTGAAAATGAACAAATTCCTTCCACTCTTCCATCGATGATGACTCAAAAAATTCGAAGTTTATTATTTTTTTGGTAAAGTGGGGAGCATGGACACTTTGAGAGCAAAATAAACTTAATTTTCGAATTTGACCAATTTGCAATTTCGAAGCATATTTTTCCTTAAAAGTACATAAAATAATCTTTCCAACGCGACTAAACGACTAAATACGTGAAAATCGGTTCCGATTTGAAGAATCTACGATTTTTTGAAGTTCATTTTTTAGTCCCTTTAAATCAAAATTTGGAAATTCATAAAATCTTCAAAAAAAATTTCTTTCCCCGAATAGATTCAGCCAAATCGCAAAAGTTTCAGCCGATGACCAAACCCGGATCACTGATACATTTCGTATGGAATGGATTCATAATTTTTTTTTGTTCGTTAGTAATTGGATTATCTCAAAAAAAATATCTGAAAAGTAAATATTTCTTAAATTGTATGTTTTTGTTTGCTATGCAAGAGACATTTCTAATAAATAAATAAAAAATATTTATAAAATTCAATGTACACCTAACTACTACAGCTTTGAAACCATTCAAATCAACTAAAATGACGTCAAATCAACTTTATGCCGTTAAAATACACTCTTCTATCTTCTATTTCTATAAAACATTAATCAATTAAATAAATCGAATAAAATATTAACTGCATACATGTACGACACTGTATGTACTTGTACATGAACATGACCAAATACACCGCTATGGGTCGCAAATTTACAAAAACATTGATTTCAATTCGATTAAATTTTCATAAATTTCCAATATTGTGTAATAAATTGGATGAAAATTTTGTTTGAATTGAGTACATTCATCGGACATTGGCCAAAAATACAAGTAAACCAATAGCGCCAGAGACAATAGATAACAAAATTGGTTGCATTCGTATATAATAATAAATTTTGTATTTTGAAATATCAAATAGGCAAAATTTCAAATCAATTACCCGTAACTAAAATATATTTGGTGGGTGTGTTTTTGTCATTTATAGTTAAGTCAAAAACATAGAACAAACTTTTGTACAGAGTCAAACTGTTAGCCGTCAGATCAAAGTTAAATTGTCTATGAAAATAAGGGAGACAAAGAAAAATTAGAAAAACTTTTTTTTTTTTAAATTTTAACATTAACCTAAGAAATTTTACACAGTGTACCTAAGACTTCAAAATCAAATAGGTTCTGTACTATGTTGTACTATATCACCTTTAAAACGCAGTGTCAATTGTTATTTATCACGGTCGTTATATTGTCGTAATTGTTCAATGTTCATCTCAATAAAGGCGGTGGGGTTACAATTATAAGTTTTCAATATTTTTAAAAAAAATTGTCATTTCGACGAATCGTTTTCTATATCATTAATTAAGAATTCATTTTGATACACACAAGTATTTAAATTAAAGCCTGACGCACACAGAGGCGGTGGCGGTACAATACAAGTAAAATGTATTTGGTACCGCACACTAGTGCGTTCTATTTTGTGAGCGCTCCATGGTCTATTTTACCGTGTACCGCGCTTGAATTTATTATTGATTTCCATGGAAACCGCAATGTCAGGAAAATTTAAAAATTATTTTACTAATAAATATTATTTATTATTCATTTCCATGGAAACAATGTCTACTATACCGCCACCGCCACCGCTTTTAGTGTGCGTATATTACCCCCACCGCTATACCGGCTCAGTGTGCGTTAGGCTTAAGGGTATTATAACTTTGGTATGGAGTTTTTGTTCGAAATTTAAATGTTTGGAAGCACATGTGAAATTCTATACAAATCACTTGAAATCTTCACAAATTAAATGAAAAAGTTAAAATAAATAATTTTAAGATGAAATTTATAGAATTCGGGAAAAAAAATTGTTGTTTAGATTTTTCCAATTTTCCCATACATATTCCTAAGATTTTCAATAAAAACTCATTAAAAATATTCATATCTCCTAAACTACGGCATTACTACTCGGAGAACTATTTCTTTCCAATTAGCTGCTTCGAATATCTATCGCAAAAATTATATTTGGCCGACCGTCCATGGATATGGTGAGACAGTGAGACATTTCGATAAAAATACTGATTCAGAAACATCATTCCAGTAAAAGATTTTTTATCAATCGATAGATCCGAGTTTGGCCTTGAGACTAGTCGCAAATTATAGCTGAGGCTTGTACGAATCCAACGATATATAGATATTTAGGTTTATAACGTCTTTTTATTTTATTTATTTTCAATTTTCAAAAATGAAACCATTTTTCTTTCGAAATATTAGCCATTTTCATATGTTTCAATATTTCCAATCACTGTTCTACAAAAAAAAAATATTACTAATAAGTACAGGTAGCTCTCGTATAACGCGAATGTTAGGTTCTACAAAAATGCCACGTTATACAAATTCGCGTTATACAAGACAAGCAATGGAGTTTGAATGGTTTTCCATTAATTGGACTAATTCTGAACCGAGCCCATCAAAACATAATACGGGTTATAGAAGAATAAATACATACGTACATATTTATTGTATTCTATTTTAAGTGAAAAAATCAATATTTGGAAATTTCAAGACCGCGTTATACGAAACTGCAACCGCAACTTTTATAATAAATGGCGGCAATATCGGAACGTCAATATCAAGACAAAAATTTTATTACAATAAAATAATTTTATATAAAAGCTACATTTTGGGTATAAACACCGTATTCATAGTACTGGGTCAGTTGACCGCACACTCCCCTACTTTTGTTGTTGTTGTTGTTCTGTTAAATAAGCGAATTATATTCTCCAATTATGTATGGCTTCCGTAATTAAACATAAAAAAGTGATTGGACATTTACTCATAAATATGATAATTTAAATTGGGAAGAATTGTTGTAACAATTTTAATTCAATTTCAAAGACCATCTTTGGAGTACATATGTACTCGTATATGTTGTATATACAAATATACATAAACATACATATTATATGCCATAAAAGTAGAGTAAAACTGAATTATGAGCATAACAAATTTAACCAAAATTAAATATAAAAGCAATTTTCTGTCTGATCAGAGAAAATATTTTATTTGAATCAATTTTCTTCACGTAATATTTCGTCATAAAACCGTTTAGTATGCGCCAAAAGTTACGAAAACTGCACGTTCCTGGTAAGAAACTGGGATGTGATCAGAATTAAAAGCTTTTTCTGTATATCCTCCCTGTTGTATATATAATGTGTTGCCATTCCCGATATATAACTATCTCTACTCTACATATACATAGTATCGTGTATAGACATGAAAGTCACACACGTGAATGATGATGGTGCATATAGAGGATGGGAGTTTCGGAAAAATTCTATATTCTGCCTTTGATTTATTGATAGAAAATAAATGCGTTATAATATCAGAACAAATCATCATTGCATATAGAGAGAGGATAAAGAATGTATTTGCAGAAAAAAAAAGAAGAAAATTATAATGAAAAAAGTACAAAAAGAAGAGGCAAAAAAGAAAAAAAAAATATAAAAAATAAATCGTGATGGATTCTTTGTTTAGAGATTTTTCATTTTTTTTATATTTTTTTTTTTTTTTTTTTTTAAGACAATAGAGTTGTTTCATGGTTTTCAATGTTCTTTTGCGACATGTTCTTCATGTACTACACATTAAAAATGTTTGCATCTTACTGAGTCAAGTCATGCACCAATAGCTTTTTATTAAGATGTTGTTTTATGAATTTCAAGCAACTTTCTGTACACGACTATGTACAATGTACTGTACAACATGTACTTAAAATGTATAAATTATGTATTATGTATGCAAATATGTCATGAAAGTATAAATATATGTAAATCGCTTAAACATTTTGAGCTATTAGCTGATGAATAATTCGCCAAAGCATTTTTGATGGAGTAACTAAAAATATATTAAATTATGTTTGCCTTTGTAAAAAAAAAATGTTTGAAAGTATTTTTAGGTAATGAATTGGTATTTCAAATTTGTAGCACATCTACATATCTACATATGTACCTTATACACAATACAGTGGTACAAAGAATTATTCGTACACCTTTTTTTAAATATATTTTTATAATCTTTAGAAAAAAGTAGAAAACAATTTCCAAAACCTATAATTTTTTAGTAGTGTACGAATAATTCTTTGTACCACTGTATGTACTATAGAACATACTATGTGCCTAAATATAGAAATGTATTAGATAAACATGATTTGAATAATCTCTCACCCGAACCTGAAATCTAAAGTAATTATTTTAATGAGGATTTTCCACATAGGATCCCATATATGAAGTTAAAAGAAGAAGCTGGAAATCTCATTATAAACATGCAGCTAAAGTAGATATATGTACCTACTGACATTTAGTCGGGGCCGATTCTCTCGCCGCATAAATGGTGAAATTTTTCCGGGCGCCACTTTATGCAGAACCAAAATAGTTTATCATTTGTATGTTAATTGTAACAACGAAAAAACTATGGTTTTTCGGAAAATTTTCGTAATTATACGTCAAAATCAACTTTCAGGATAATGCAGAAGAGATTTGTCAGCAAGAGAGTATTTTAAAAAAAAAATGTGAGTCTGTATTTGACCTAACAATATTAGACCTAGATCTAACGGACGAACAGTACCAACAATTACAAAATATTCTTGCACGGCAACAATGAACAGTTGATAACGAGACGCGGACATTGGACAAGTCAACCAAAGCCTTAAAAAGAGCCTAAATGAATCGAACATAAAATACGTCTAAGGAACATATCCACATATTGCCATTTACTTAAAAATGGTTGCGGTAAAGTGGCTTGTGTTTAATATAATGAAACTGGACATGAAAACGTTGCCACAAAATTTCAATTACCAAAAAAACAAAACGAGCCACCTCTGAGGTTAACTTCTGGTCGTAAATCACGGTTTCTAACATTTTTAAACTGTACCAAAGAAAACCGTTTCTGCGCAGTATTAATTGTCAAATTTTTGCAACCGTTTCATTTTAACAGTACAGTCAAATCTTGGATTTGCGAGCATAATTCGTTCCGGAAACATGTTTGTAATCCAAACCCCTCGTATATTGAAGCGCATGGATGTTGGCTGTACGTACTTGACAGACGTAAAAATAAAATAACCGGTAACGATTTTTGGGCAGTATAAAAAAAAAAACCGGAATTGTCTGCTGCCACTAAGTGAAAAAAATAGATTGAAATAAATTGGTCAATACATTGAAATATTTTGCTTGTGCCATAAACGTCAAAATCCGTGACTTACGACCAGAATTTAAACCCTGATTATTAGACTTCTAAAACCACCGACTCTATTATAAATTGTAATAATTGTTTTTTTTTAACAAAAGATGCTTTTAAAAATAGTTTCGCCATAATTGGAATTCTACTCCATTGGCTCCAGGGCTATCTAATTAAATAACAAAATCTATTTTTAAACAAAAACATTTCACCACCTGGTAATCTTTCAGGACACAGCACAAAAAAAAAAATTAAGACATTTCTACCCAAAAAATTAACATTTGATACAATCTAAATTAAGTTATCTTAGAATTACACGAATCCTAATTAGTCTTTTCTGTATTTCATAGAGAAATGTCTTTCCTCCCTTAAAAAAAAAAAAAAGAAGAAGAAAACTATATGGACATTAAAGGACAGGAACCAAGTACTCATTATGTTGAACTTTTTCTTATTAAACGTGATTAGCATAAGACATTAAACTTAAAGTACTGAATAAGGAAAAAAAATGCCCTAAAGAAATTTTTGTTAATGGATATTGCTATAATTTACAACTTAAAAACGCCCTCAAGATTTCATGGAACATAATTTTAATTTTCATTTCATACTAAGCTTTAAGTAGGCTAATCTCTCTATAAATGGAAATAAAGATGGAAGAAGAAAAAAAAAAAAAGAAAAAAAAAGAAGCCCGGGCACAATTAAGAAATTATTCGTTCACACACACACACACTCTCACGCTCTTTCTCTCTCACCGTTTGAATATTTTTGTGTTCGACATTTGCATAAAACGTAATTTACTCGAAAATGTGCATATGAAAATTGATAGTCGTTTATAATGTATGTATGTATGTATGTATGTATGTATGGATGTTCCTATATGTATAGTAGAAAATGGTATAAATTTACACAAGATTTCCCTAAAAAATGATGAATATTACCATAAATATGTCACCTAAAATATATGTGATGTTTAATATAAAAATGTTTGGTTATTTATAAGTGCAATTTATTTATATTTGATATTTTTTTTTTTGTTTTTTTTTTTTTTTTTTTTTGTATATTTTGGAAATGGATATGTTTCATATTATAACATTTATTGCATTTGGTACATATTTGATTTAGAATGAAGTGATGGGTGCCCAGGGTAAGGAAAACTAAGTGGGGTTAAGGGACCTTTTATTACAAGAGTGAACTGAAACGATTTGATATTTCCGTTGCTCTGTTGTTGTTTAGTTATATAAAAAATATGGATTTTTTTTTTTTAGAAAGGATATTTGTTCTACTAAAATATTCAATTTTTGACAGTATTGGTAGATGTATCGTTGTAACAAAATTAATATTCATTCAATGTTCTAGGTCTAGTTCTTCTTATACATAAAATTATTCGAATGAATTTTTGTTATCAAAATTTGTGCAGAATTTCTAAATTAAAATATTTGCCATTTTGTCATACCAAATTTTTTTTATTTTTTTTAGATGATAAATTGTAGGTAGTCCAAAATCTCACATTACTGAATCTCAACCATTTTTCAAAATTACTTTTTACATAATTCCCAAAAATGCTACTACAGGTACAGATTAATTATGCTGCGAAGAACTGTGTGCGTGTGTGAGATGAAAATGCCGAATTTTTTTTAATACCTGAAACATCTGAAACTCTCAAAAAGTCTCAGTGTTCTGAGTTCTGTCAAAAACTTGTCTACTTTCCGATATTTAATAATTTTTTAAAATAATTTCATTTGCTGCCTCTATTTTTGAAAGTTGAAGTAAAATCAAAGGGCTCGGGGTCACTATTCCAACAGCTTCTAGCTCATATCTAACATTCTATTCGTTTATTACTTATTAGGCACTGTCTTCATAATTTTTTACTACGACCACTACCACAAATTTTCCAACAACACAAAAATATCCTCATACACTGGTATTTTCAATCGATCTCTATCCTTATCCTATCTTAATGTATTGACATATGTATGTATGCATTTACAAGGTGGTCGCTCTTCTGGATGACTTCAACCGAAAAGCCAATGGAAAATTGATTTAAACTAATTATATAGGAAGATTGTAAAAGGATTGTTTCGAACTTTGGCGACCATATTATATCGTTAATTAGTTAAATCGCTCTAGGTCTTGCGGTCTCTTCCTGCGTTCCGTTAATTCCCACATTGGGCGCAGATTTGTCCAATTTCCGATGTTTCATAGCCATATTACATTTGCTTCCTACCAATACTGCTTGTATTTAGAAATTAAAGCCATTAAACATGAAAAAAAACAAAAAAAATTCGAATGTTTCCGGATCGGATACCAAGATTAAACAGCTACAGCTACACTTATACATAATACATTGAAGAACCATATGGACAAACCATATCCCATTTATAATAATTACATTAACAACGTCCATTATCATCTATTAAGTTGGTTATTATTATGAATGATAATAAAACAGTGACATACGTTATGGTATTACTCGCAACATTTAATTAAAGTTCTATTTGACTCTGAAGTACAATAAAATATGTATAAACACATCATCTCGTATGTACTTAACTATGTATAACCTCTTTTAACACCTTTTGGTGTAGCATTGAAGCTTTTTATAAACCCCTACATATATACATATATATAAATATATATATATGTATATCTGTGGTGGTATATTCTTTAGGGGTGGCTGTTATTGTTATTGACTGTTATATGACGCTTTTCAGGAATGAATTTCATTTTATTTTTGCCCTCGCTTCTAACAAATTCTACATATGTTTATCTATATATATATATATATATATATATATATATGTACATATGTATGTATGTATATATATATATCTATAATTTAGTTTAGTATGATGTGTACTATAACCAACAATGAATGGGGATACTGGTGTTGTACACGATGATGCTGAGGCTTGACTGAAAGTTCTATATATTTCTGTATTATTATCGTCAAAGATTTTTCGTTCCAGATTTTAGAACATTTCTCATAAAGATTTTTTTTTTTATATGTATTAAAGCTTTTGTTTTGGATTTCACCATTTTCTTCAAATGCGTTCTGCTGAGTTTTTTTTTTGTTTTTTCATTCTTTCGTTTTTCTTCTTTTTTTTTTTTTGTATAATTCTTTGGCCTATATTTACATAATGGCAAAAAACAAAAAAAGAGAAAAAAAAAAGAAGAAAAAAACATTTTTTTTCCTTCTATTGTATATATGGAATACATATGCATACATACATACATATGTATAGAGTTATGCAGAGTTGTGTGTGAATGATACGCGTGTTTCTATGCTTTTGATTTGATAAGTGAATATGCTTTTTTTATTCCTAATGTTATTCTAGAAATGTCTTTGCAACCCAGGATAAATTAAATTTTTTCTACTTGATATTGTGATTTGATACTCATATCATATGTTAGAACTTAGAACTGAAGTAGAGTGTTTTTTTTTTGTTCATCCCTAGATATAATTATGCATGGTTGGATGCCTATATAGTATATATGAATACGGAAAAGCTCCATTTAAGCTTAAGAAATTTAATATTTACTTTGTTTTGTATGTCTCAAGTAGTTAGATACGCCCGTTCCTCGATTTGCACGGTACTTGATTTACACGGTTTGTAAAATAAAAACAAATCTGTCATCTCTATTAGTTTATATTGAACGCACTCATTACATGTTGTGTCTCGTTTTACACGGATTTTCCGTGGAACGTATCTACCGTGCAAAACGAGCTATGGGTGTATATTAAATGTTTGAGTGCCAAGTAGCGCAATGACGCTTCCTTATACATATGCCGGAAACGTTATCGGCTTCCTCTTAAATTGGTCAAAACAATTGGCACTTTTCACATATGTATGATAAAAATCAATGGCACTCTAAGGTTTAATATTAATAGGAAAACGGAAAAATTCAAGACAAATTTGAAAAATTATTATTTTAAAAAAGCTCGGACCATAGTTAAACTATGAAATGACAGAAAATATGGGGAACGAACGTTTCAACGGATAGTGTCAATTTAAATTGAGTCTTTTTTAGTAGCTGTTAATGTAAAGCATCGAAAATTTCGCCGCTTTAAGACGTTCTATACAAAAAGTATGGAACATAGGATGAAATTCTAAAGACAAATGACTGGAAATGTCTATAAATTGACTTGAAACGGTAATAATATTAATTTTAACACATTGTTGACCGGCAATTTTACGTTTGGGCATGAAAACACGAGTTATAGGTAATATTTTATCAAATTCAAGAAAACAAATGTTTTTCTTTAATTTTCAAAATTTTCCCAATTTTCCCTTAAATTTTCGATAAAGCAAGTAATAATGAAATATATAAAAACTTTAAACGCAATTATAGTTCCTTAATTGAAAAAAAAGCTCATCAAAGACACGTTAAAGCTACTAAGCATTTGGATTGCGTCTTTGACTAAAGTGTCATACGATTGTTATCTATAGTTATTGTATCACTACTTCTACTAAATAATCCTTAAAAAAATCCCCTAAGCTACTTGATCATTTGTTTGAAATTCTTTTTCGTAGTACAATTAATTCATTAAAATTGAGACCAAAGAAAGAAGTAAATATTGTTTCTTATATATACCTACTATATAATAACATTAAGATATGATTTTACCATCATAGACCGTTATTTTATATTTAAACAATTATTTAAGATTATTTTATATTTTTATTACATCTCAAATCATAATAACTAATAAACATCAATTTTACGTAATTACAACATTCTTAGGATTTGCATTTACATATTTACTCTGCAGATTTGATCCGAAAATTAAATATTTTTTTATATTTTTTATTTGTATTATTTACAATTGTAAAAATATAGATTTTTATTTTATCATTTTCTTATACAAAGTGAGAAATAGAATCTTTTTTTTTTTTTTTTTTGTTCTGCAACATTATATAGCGCATGCAAGCCTAAGACTATATGTATTTATAAATGAAAAATTACCGCATAAAATAACAGA
The DNA here is from genome assembly GCA_026745375.1 of Platyura marginata. NCBI lineage: Eukaryota > Metazoa > Arthropoda > Insecta > Diptera > Keroplatidae > Platyura > Platyura marginata. The sequence goes on along the minus strand of JANSTT010022215.1, from coordinate 7,363 downwards.
AGAAAAATATTTTATATGTGTAGGGGTATATGCCTAAAATTTCTACTACAATTTTGTTATTTCTATTAAAAATCAATTACTTTACTTAAACTTCATAAAATCAAACATTTAATTGAATAAAAATATGTTCAAATTATCATTTTATTGTACGAAATCGATCGATTTTTTTTTTATGGCCATAAAATCAAATATATTACTCTATTGGAGATATTTAAGTGCATCCATTTTATTTAAATGGCGGCACTAACTTATACTTTAAGAAGTTATAAAATAAGGAATCAATTTTGTTAAATTCATATGTCAATAAAATCAGTTGTATAATTTCGCTACCGGATTTAAGTATATATGAATTTATGATTTTGCACATATGGAAATGGTGGGAGTCTAGACATTCAGATAAAATGGAGATTGGTGATTGGTATGTGGGTGAGAAAAATTTAATTGTTCATTATTTTATAATAGCGAAAAATTTAGTTCGTAAAAAAGTAGATATAATAATGTCGAACATATAAGTCATATATGGAAGATGGCGAATACTAATTAAACGTATTAGAATATAGCTGGTGACAGTGGCAGCTCGTTTCCATAATCGTGGGGCTATTTATAAAAAAAAAAACTTACATCATTTTAATAGAAAATTCGGGCGTTTGACGCACATCTTGAACAATTTTTTGACTTTTTAAGAAGTGACAGAATTTTACAATGTGTTAATAGACTATTGCCAATATGGCCGTTACAGTATTGTTACAGCAGGTATTGTATATAAGCCATCGATATATAAATCGAAAAAAGGTGAAACGTGGGTAATAAAAATCGTTGATAATACGTGTCCCTGTGTGGCACACAATTCAATCGATATGAAATTTTATTCTGTTAAATCGATAGACCCTATAATGGCTCAATGGGTTTAATTTGAGCCTGAGCAATGCAATGTACGACATTTTCATGAGTATCTATACATCGTAACACAACGTATTGAGCAAAATTTCAAATAACGTACCATCTTAAACTAGAACCTGAGTCAAGTCAGTTTTACCTCTCTGGGCACCAAGAGCAATTGTTGCTCACCTTTTTTTATACGACCCAATTTTCAATTCATTAATTTCGTGGCCCACCCATATAACCGAATGTTTTAAACAAGCATGGTTTACACTGTAGAGCCCCGCCACTGGCTGTTGGTACTATTATTTTACCTTTATGAACATAGAATTGGAATCGAAGTGATCGAATTTAAAAAGATACACTCGTTTATGGAATTCAATGATTAATGGTGTTCCAATTGATTCTACGGAAAACCATTTGGACTTCTAGAATCGAATTTAAAGGAATTCACTTTGTTAACAGTTCTTCGTGTTCGTTATGAAGCTGCCATAAAATTATATCCAATTTTTTCGAAATTTAGAAATGATTTTTAAACAAAGACATATAAAATCGAGCCACCCTAAACTAATATTTTATATTAAAACTAATATTTATTTTCTTCAAAGCCCACTAGCATTTCAAAACGCCAGCTACACAGCAAACAAGTCAAAGTGTTATTAGAAATTAGAAATTTTCATATTAAAAAATCCCCACTTAGAACAAATTCCGTATGAATTGTAACTTACCCATTGACATGTAATTTATTGCAACTGATTTTATTGAGAAAATGTAATTATAACTATTATATGCCTATAGATAAACAATGCCACTAAAAAGAAATAAAAAAAAACAAAACCAAATTTTTAACAAAGGAACAATCAAAATAGTTCAATTTATAAGAAAGTAAACAACACTAAGAGAAAAATCTTATAACAAAAACAATAAATAATGAGTATAACTATAGATTTACATATCTAATAATAAGAATTTTTGTAAAAAAATGGCAAAACGAAAAAACAGAAAAACTTACATAAATGTCGTTTTAAAGAAATTACAAATTTAATCTTAAGTAATCTTATCAAGCTCGAATATCATGTAGTTTTTTTTTTTTTTATTTTATTGATTCAATATATTAAATTTGAAATTAGCTATTTATTGTTGTAGTATGTTTTGCTTTCTTTTTATTATTAAATTTTGTTGTTGTTGTTGTTGGTAGTATGATAAAAATTAGTACTAAAAATTAATAACAAATTCAATTTAATATATCACCGTTTTTATCTGTATAGTTGTTAATTATTTATAAAATTTATAGTAATCATAATAAGTAAAAACAAAGAATTGTTCTATTTTTGTTTTGTTTTGTTTTGAGTTTTTGAATTTACTTTTGTCTTGTAAAATTTGAAGGCAATATTTTATGTTATATTTATATATATATATATGTATATATATATATATATATGTATATTTTTAGAAATCGATTTTCTTTACATACAGGGTGGCCGGAAATTAGGGTATCACTTATTTTCTGTGAATAATAAAACACAATTAGGATATTAAATGGAATTCAACTTTTTTTTATTATTTAATAATACAGTAATTTAAAAAAAATATTAATATTTGGTATGACCAAGGAGGTTAGCAATACAGGCGTCGATTTTGACTTTAAAAGATTCGCATTGGACAAATAACTCTTGATTAGAAATATTTTTCCATTCTTCCTTAATCCGATCGATTAGTTGTAGCCTATTTGTCAATTTTTGGATCTCGAAACAATACATCACTGACGAAAGTTTCTCAAAATGTTATTTTAATGCACGCATTCAGTGTACAAGAAATTACTTCCAACAGTTTGGACGGACTGGCCCGTTAACTCACCAGATCTGAATCCGATTGACAATCTTTGGTCAAGGTTAAAGGATGCAGTGTTTCGAGATCCAAAACCGACAAATAGGTTACAACTAATCGATCGGGTTAAAAAAGAATTGAAAAATATTTCTAATCAAGAGTTATATGTCCGATGCGAATCGTTTAAAAAAAGAAAGTTGAATTCCATTTAATATCCTAATTGTGTTTTATTATTCACAGAAAATAAGTGATACCCTAATTTCCGGCCACCCTGTAGTTTAATCAAAAACTATGTAAATTTACCAAAAAAAAAAAATTTGGGAGTCATAGTCCATTTAGAATATTTTACCAAAATTAAATAATTCTATTGAGCAAATGCTCGGCAAGCTAATGACGAGATTGTACTATAAATATTTTAATAAAAAATTCTAATTTTAATTTCTTTATATGGCGGTCTTAAAAAATCAGATGAGGGGTACCACAAAATTGAAAATGCCAATGTGCTGAAATGAATTCAAAAAGAATTTTGAAAATAACAAAAAAAAACAGTTATTGGAAGAACGACTGAAAAGGATTCACCTACAGCAGGCCATTTACGACCTTTCACTAAAGAATATACGAGTAAAAAAGCTACGATTAGACGGACATTAAAAAGCATCATTAAAATGAGAACGTGACGTCACGTAAAATAGTCTCATTTTTTCATATTAAATCGTCATTTACCTTTTGTCATTAAGCGAAATAATGACGATTAGACGGTATAAGACTGTTCTCATTATTGCCACAAATTCTTAATGACACACGCTAGGTCTCATTAATAAAATTCCGGTTTGGTGTCTTTTGTTTTTATGGGAGGGTGCCTAAAGGCAACAACACTTAGGCCGTCTAATGGCCCATTGTGTCCTTTTTTGAAGAAAACGGCGGGTTTTGATTTAGGGAGTGGGGGAAAGGGGTGTCAGACAAACATTTATGGATTTAACCAGACTGTTGTTCTTACAAACTCCAGTATGCTATAGAGGTTCAGCTCCCGTAGGTCCTCTAGATATTCAAATCTGAAGGCCCCCAGGTATCTCGCCCTTATTCTATAGAGTGCTGGGCAGGAGCAAAGGAGACATCCTCCTCCTCCTCTCCACACGCCCTGCACATCTGTCACTAAATGAGACGTAAAATAATGACGATTAGACGGTAATGAGAAGCCTCATTATAATGAGAAAGAAGATTAAATGACATTAGTGAAATTTTATCATTTTCATCTCATTATTATGTTTTGCGATCACACGACAAAGACAACTACAATCATTTTTCTCTTTTTCTCTGCGAATACAACGCGTTCTAAAGTTATCGTGGCAACGAGCAATCGAGCGATCCAAGTAATCAACATTTTTATTTCATTTTTTGGAAAAGCTACTGCGTTTGGACACAAATAGCTCTCAATAATATGTCACGAATTCGTGTTGTTTCATTATTGTGACGGTCTCATTATAATGAGACGCCGCCAGTCGAGAAAGTTCTCATTTGTCAAAAGTCTCATTAACGGAGTGATTAGACGGTCACTAAATCGTCTCATTATAATGATACAATAATGTTCCCACTAAGGTCGTCATTAATAATGAGACAAAATAATGACGATTAGACGGTATGAGACTTTAATGAGAACAACGTCACGAGCTCATTTTAATGAGCGATTTAATGTCCGTCTAATCGTAGCTATGGAAGAATTGTGTGCTATGGCTTTTCTTTCACTTGACAGTGAATTATCAATAAAATAAAATTAAATTCTTTTTGATATCACTATGATTCCCATTTCAAATTTTTTTTTTATGTAGTCTTAATAATCTAATGATAATATCTAACAATTATGAATTTACATTTTTGCTCAATATTAATTATGAGATATTTACAACAAGTCGAAAGTTTCTTTTTTCATTTATTTATTTCTAATAATTATCGAAAAGATTTAATTTTGTATCCCATATGATAAAATAAGAGCAAAAATATGATTTAAAAAGGTAAAAAAATATTCTATTCTCTATAGATAATTACATAATATAATTAATAAAAATACATTTTTACATATAATAATTAATAATAATCTTAATTGGAAAAAACATAAGATGATCAACATAATATAATTTTTTATGGTATCAAAAGTACAAGACTTTCATATTTTTATTTTGTTTTAAAAATATTAATTTAAATTAAATTTTATAATCAATTTTAAAGAAAAAATATTTTTTGAAACTGTTTTTTATTTTAATTTTAATTTTAACAGAGTTTTTTTAGTTAGTGTTTTAATTTTTGTGATGAACTGTAAAAATTATCTTTGAAACAGAATGATTTTATTGAATTTTAGAATTAAAACAACTGCTAGTTTCTTCACATCTCCTGATAGAACCTGGTAGCTAATTCTTAAAAGTTCTATTTACGAAAAGTTCTATTTACGAACTCACACAGAATTATATTTTCGAAATTTCGTCTAACTACTAGGACTAGGTACTACTAGGTAGGTACTATACAGGGTAATTTCCAAAAAGTGTGCCATAGAAAAAATTGTTCTAATTATTTTCTAGGTAATGCTAAGAGTACACGGACTGTTAAAACCAAAAGTTGACTGTCAGTCTGATGTCACGAAAAAAACTGCTAAACGGCCGGCAAACGCTGATAGTCGACAGTCGCTCAAATGAAAAATATTTGGTGAGTACGCGGACTGTCAGTTTTGTCACAAAACTGACAAATTTGGTTTGTTAACCCCAGGTCAACAGTCCGATTTTTGACGTTTTTCAACAGTCCGTTTGTCACCAAAAATTTGCCGATTACACGGACTGTCGGTCAACGCCGACAAACCATTTGTTGACATACCACCGACAAACCATTTACCGACAAATGAACTGGTATGTGAGTACACGGAGGTTTCTTGTCATCATTTTCTTGATTGTGTATACTCTGCCTGAATCTTTCCAAACGTACGAAAGCTTGCGCGTCCATTATTTTGCTATTGACAAAACATAACAAGAAAATTAAAATGCAGCTGGCCGGACAAGGCAAAAAAAATGACAAAATACTCACTAAAACAATTTTGATTTATTCGATCGACTATGAAAAGCACAAACACCGTAGCAAAATAAAAAACACTTTTCGTATAAATAAAATGCACAGTACAAAAAAAATTCATAAAAATGTCACAACCTTAAAAAATTTGCGAGTACACATTTGCAAATTTAGGGTGGTGGAAAGAGAGAATAAATTTTTTCTTGTTTTTGGTTTTGATTGTAGATCAGGCATAACGTACAGTGAGCATAATTTTCGACAGGTCTACAAATACGAACTAACAGTTTTCATCTACAAAATTAAAAATAATCTCATAAAAGAAACCCTCTAAGAGGATATTTCGCAAATAAGACAAAGAATATACCATGTAAATTTGGTGAGAACATCTTGACCGTTTTTTTGGTGGTTTTTTAGAACTTTCTTAATATTAAAGATGTGATTTTGAAACTCTGTATTTTTAGATTATTTTAGATTTGCATCATTTTTTGCCAAATAATTTTTTTGGAAAACGTTAACTCTTTAAGGTTCATATATTTTGAACATGATAACTCTCACGCTTCGCCACTGACATGTACGCATGTTTTTATAAAAGAAGAAAGACGGAAAAGTAGTCTAGAATTACCATACCATACAAAGGTTCTTACAAAGTTTTTTTTTAAAAAAAGCAATAAATTTTTTGAAATTGACATGGAGAGTGGAGTGCAGGCGGTATCGGTTGATTGATTGATTGAAAGCCTGCCTTTGTTACTAAACTAGGATTTTAAAAAAAGTTTAAGAGAAACAGACGGAAAGTAACTTTTAATATTAATATTTTAATCATAACCCACAGTCAGTTAGATGTAATAATAGCCAATTAATTAATTATTAAATTTCGAAAGCATTGGACCCCACCACATATTGCTCGCAACTGTGAGCAATTTTTGACCTAAATTTAAAAGTGTGCCACTACTGGTGGCCATTGCCCTATGAATTTTTATAAACAATTCAACAACAAAAAAGAACTAAAACTTTAACCATAAAAACTCTGTTAAAATAGTCAACCAATGAGTTATTAAATATAAAAAATATTTTTTTTTTTTTTTTTTTCAAAAAATATGAGCAATTTCAATTAAATTTCTCTATTGGACGTAGTAAATGCAGGAAAATTACATCAACTCCATATTAAGCCATTTGTATTAATGCAATCGTTTTAGTAACATATTTTGCTAATTACGTTGTGGTTATTTTTGTTTTTTTTATTTAATAGTTTATTTCTATTTTGTTGTTCTTATTGTTGTTTGCGTGTGCTACAAATGCTGCACATATGCAGCAGTTGGTGTGTTACGGCAACAAAATAAAATAAACAAAACGAAATTGTAAAAACATAACAAAAATTTATTGATGGACTAAATTTATTTATATTAATTCTATGCACAAGGAACTTTGGTTTAAATATTTCGTTTTTGTCTGTCTTTCAAATGAAAACTTTTTCTATTTTTTTCTTTTGTTTAATTTTTTGTTTTTGTTTTTTTTTTTGTTTTGTTTTGTTTTTTTTTTTTTTTGTTGGAGCTTTTTTTTTTTATTTTGTTATTCATTTTTTTAATTTTTTTTAATGGCAACGGTGGGTGGT
>JANSTT010022204.1:0-42808 GCA_026745375.1 Platyura marginata | reverse complement strand
TTGTAAATAATAAACAATTACTCATACGGGTATATTATAATCGGCGTAGCCAATTTTTACTTCTTTACTGGTTTTTTAATTATAAATGTTATTCGATAAAAATTAATGAGACAAGTTATTGCTCAAATTACATATATCTTAAAAAATTTAATTAAAAAAAAAACTTATAATCGATAATTTTTTATATTTTATATATAAAAAATTAACTTACCATTTACTATATGATTTAAAAGATGACAGTTTTAAGCAATATTAAGTTAAAAACAATCGATTTCAATGAGTATGCATCAAAGAACACAAGGACGAACCAGATCAACCATTCTAATTACTTTTAATCAATAAAAAAGAAAAAAAAACCTTTTTATTAATAGTTTAGTCTCGAAAAAAAAATCATCTCGAGGCTCACATGTGACTCGAATAGTTAGTTATATTATTAAATATATTTTATTGAGCAACAATAATACGGTACATAATACAAATACTTAGTATAGTATGCAACTATATACTGACTGTATAATTAATTTTTGCAAAGAAACTATAAACGAAACATTCTAAAATAATCATTAAAACAAATCGCCAACTCTGAATAGTAAAAATAATGTGTAAAAATAATAACCTAAAAAGTGTCTCGTGCGGGGTAATAATTTTCTAACATATACAGATCAGGTACACGGATGATGTAAAAACTTTTTATACTCAAACATGCCCATCATCCATCATTTTTCTTTTAATTTATTCATGAGCATCACAAGAACCGCGCACACAATTATTTTAACCTACATAAATATTAAAGTAATATAGAAGTGGAAAAAAAAATAATTTAGTGCGTAGCGTATCACAATCACAACAAACAATATAATAAAATAAGGTAATGTGCATCTTATACACAGACATCATCATCGTCTTTATTTTTAAAAAAGAAACAAACGAAAGTAAATCAAGGCCGTCGCATATGAATAACTAATGATTATTTGATAATTTTAATTGAAGTGAACACAACATGTTGTCATAGAGAGGAAAAAAGGCGCGAAAAAACACGATTTAAAATATTTATAAAGAAGATGCATTGAAGTTTATATTATGTTTACTAACCTTGTCTCAAAGAGCGACAAAAAAATTGTAACAACTTACCTTCCATATATGCAAAGAAGACAAGTACATGTATAGTGGAAAAAAATGTTTTTTTTTATTAACAACTTAATTAATTGTACTTAATGATTTGTAAAAATTATATAATGATTAATTGAAAAAATTCCAACCGACAATTAATCCATTCAGCCTAGTTTGGATTTGAAGGTTTTTGCGTTTTTGTTTTTTCATTGTTTCGGAAATTGTAAATCCTAGTTCACGTACAATTTGTTTCTTATGAAGATGAGATTAACGCATTGTGTGTATGTATATAAAAAAAAAAAATTTTTTTTTTCATTCTTTTGATAGATTAAATTCAATGAATGTTTGTACTTGTAATTCTTATACTCATTGTGCATTGCCAAAAAATTAATTTCAATAGATCTTAATAAGAAAAATAATAAAAAAAAACCAATAATAATTATTCATCGTATTGTCAGCGTTGAAATGAGATTTGGAGTATATGGCAAAAATTAAAAAAATCTCTAACATTGATTTTTGTTTTAATTGTGTTGTAATAATATTGCATTTTTAATAAATTGACCGTATGGTTACACAATTTTAACAAAACTATAAAAAATTAATGTTTTTTTTTGTTCATATCATATACATACATACATAAATTATTTTTAAAAAACCCACCAATTATTGAACGTCCTACACCTGTTTTTATTTCAAAACGGTACCGTCAATATGATAAATATTGATCTCGACAATGATTATTCAATAAAAAATACAATTTAGATAGACATTACAGTGCCAAAAATAATGATCAATAAATGAATCGACATAAATAATGTGAGGCACTTTTCTAGGCCAATCAAATATTTGGAAACAACATTATGACCTGGTGTGTATTTTGTACCAAAAATTTGAGATCCATTGTTTTAAAGGAAGGTTAACTAAAATTAAACACTTTCCATTAATTAAACGTTTTTTGTTTTTTTCTATCCTTTCCCTTTGCAAATAGCGCAAAAAACCTATTCTTCTAAAATAATTTCGATTTCAATTCAAACTCAATACCAGTAATGTTCTTATATAATTGCATCCTGTACATGTCCCATCATCCAAAATCATATGAAATTCAGCACACAATAATAATAAAACTATCACAATAATAATAATATTAATAATAATAGTAAAATAAATGATTAGAAAAAAGTTTTACAATGTTCCATCCACATTTTTTTTTTGTTTTTAACCGTGTGTAAGTGTAAGTCAATATCTGATCTTAGAAAGAGTCGTGACAGAAAAGCCAGCGTCCCTTTAAAAAAAAAAAAGGAAAAAAAAATCACGTCTAAATCTAAATCAGAGAAGGCTATCTGGTACAAGGGAATAGAAATTTCCATAAATTTTTTTTTTCAAATTCATAAGATTTAACAAATTAAATTAAAAAAGAAATAAAATTTTAAGAGACACAAATCATAATTACAAAATTATTGTTTATTTGTTTCGCTTACATAACAAATACCTATCTATTAGAGTTCGTCTTGATGTAGGTACATACATACATACATATCTACATATATATAGCACTTAGGCAGGTACCTAAAATTATAGATATCATCTCATCAACGCATTTATTCAACTTTAACTCATTTATAATTTATACCGAATTCATATCTACATTTCTATACGGATAGATCATACATATATATTATATACATATATATTAATTTCACTTAATTATATTAATAAACCGTAGAGAATTAACAGTTTTCGTGTTTGGCTTAATAGGAGGTCCTATATCAAAAATTATTAGTTTGATATATTTAGTATATCATCTTCTTTTTTTTTTAAATAGCTTTTCAGATATTATACTCGTAGTTTTATGTAATACTCTCACTCTCTCTATAAGTTAGGTCACTTTATTTTAGGCATGCAACCAATTAAATATAAAAACATTTTTAATTATACGATATAACGGAATACTTTTAATGTAAAAGTTTTAATAATTTATAAAACAATATAAAAAAAAAATATTAAAAAAAATGTTACAAATACAAATTATATAAATAAGGAATTTCTTTTTAAATTTTATTAATTAAAAAAATTATTTGGATAATTAATAATCGAAATTTAGCACTAGAATTACCGAACTTTTAAATTGATGGCAAAACATTTTTTTTTAAATTTAATAATTTATTGATCTATCTCTACAATATTTTTACGGAACGCCAATCTAGTTCCATTATATGTACATACCTGTCTCAAATTCTACATTCTTTTAAAAAAAAAACTAATTAAATAGCTTTGCATTTTTTTTTAAATTATAGGGCGACAGAGAGGTCAGCAACATAAGGATGGGATGGGATACTACAAAACGAAATTTGAAACCATAATTAGTATGGAATAGTACAATTTTTGTACAAAAATTAATTATTTTATTAGACGAACAAGAATATTATTCACAATTAAATTACAAAATTGATCAGAATGTACATATGAATGGATTTCTTACATAACGCAACAAGTTATTTTGTGATAAATAACAATAATAATAATAATAATCCAATATAATTAATAGACATTTGTATTGATTTACTCGGGATGATATATCTATATGGTTTTTTTTTCTTCTTTCCATTACATATGTATGTATTGTATATGAAGATTTGTCGTATGGATAGGTAGAGGTACCTACTTGGTTTTTATATAAATCTTTAAATTACATTAAAAGAAAATTATCATATAATCTGAGCTCACTTAAGCTTTCACTGATTACATCTATTACATGTTTGAATTAAAATAAAAATCAATCATAGGTTTTAGAGATGTGCGGTTTTAGGTTAAAAAACAGAAAAAATAATAAATTTTTTGTTTTGTTTTTTGTTTTTTTTGCATTCACCTTCCGTATTTAGTCATGTATGTGCTGTGCATATACAGTAAGATCTCGTTTAGACCTTAAAATCCATTCTTAAATAACAAAGCGCTAAATGAAACATGTTTAACGAGATCATTTGATATAAATTAATAACATTAGACGCAGCACTAAAAATCGTATTGATAGCGTACACTGTTTCACTGCTAATTGCTAATAAATACTTACGATGCACGAATGTATATGGAACCAGCGTTAATCAAGGAATAGCTAAAAACGAGGTCTTCCTGTTCCAACCTATTAATTATTTTAAAAATTGTATTGTTGAACTAAAATGTAGGATTCTAATGCAATTCTATCACAATTAGATAATTTTAAAAACATTAATCCAATAATTTTATAATTTTATAAGGTCATGGTATGGTATGTAGTTAGGTACATAATTGGAAAACTTATTCTCAATATGTTAATAAATTTAAATTTTTTGAAAGTGATGACAATAAAATTACATTGCTTATAACTATTATAAGTATAATTAATTAATCATGAGCAAATCGTCCAAAAACCGGTGTTACTTAATTTTGGAATAAAATTGTATAGAAAAATATTTCAGAATCGCCACTTAAACAAAAGAATACTTTTCAAATCAATTTAGAATTTACCTACTTTCAATTGTTTATTATTATTTTTTTTTCAAGAAAGATAAATATTAAATTAATTTCAATAAGAGATTTGAAAATATAATACCACCAATCTCATCTGAAAAAATATAAAAGTTACATAAATTATATGTAGGTACCTATTACACTTTAAATTTTGAATTAAAATATACAAACGAGTACGATTACAATAAAAATAATATTTATAGACATACAATTTAAAAAGTTGTTAAAATTTATGTAATTTCTTATTTCTCTCTTATATACGTTCCAATTATTAATTTAAGATAATTTTTATGTTTTTTTTTTTTTAGATTGTTTCTGAATTTTAATTAGTTTCCTATTTTTAAAATTAATTTGAATAATTTCGATACTATTTTTAATTAATTGTTGAGATATTTATTTGCAGCAACATTTCTATAGATTAAATCAAGTGTCTCAACATAAGATAAATGGCCTATTTATAAGTATAATTTCGACACGACGATAATATCCTGAACTTATTTAGTGGTGAATGTAAAACGGCGACAATATTAACGTCACAACAAAATTGTGACATAATGTGACCTTTTTTTAATTTCTTCTTTTGGTAAAAGGCGTGTAATATTATTAAAAACAGTTTTTCAATTTACGCATTTTTATAACACATTTTTCACTGTCCATAAATTTAACCTTTTTAATTTCTTTAGCTGAAACCAAAAAAGGAAGAAAAAAAAATTATGCATGATCGTAACCAGAAGAATAATTTGACATAATTGAAAATTAATTAATTTATTTCCATAATAGAGATGATAGAGTATAGCAAACAGTTCATATTATCCATATACGGTACTTTCCCCTTTGATGTTGTTGACTCTTATAAATTATTTAATTTTTTTTTTTTTAATAAATTATCCATTCACGTGAATGTAAAAATACAATCTAGATTTTTTTGCAATACTTAGGTGTTTTTTTATTTTATTTTATTTTTAAAAGAAAAAAAAATTACAATTTTAATTTATATACTTTGATGAAATGTTCAGTGCATTCAGTCAGGTTTCAAATGCATTGTTTGTAATTGTAGTTTTATGCAATTTCGTTAAAGATTTTTCATATAGATTTATTATAAATTGTGCACAAAATAAACATAAATATAATAATTGTTTTTATATTGTTATGGATTATGTTCACAAAACAGACAATAAATAAAATTTCTTAATTATACTACAACACTGTTTCACATATTTTTAATGTATGGATATCTATCTCATTGGAATGACGTGCATCCAAACATAAATACATTGAAACAAAGTAAGTATAGAAGATCTATTAACATTAAGTGTGTATATTATTTTTTCTACAAATTTAAGTTTCCATTAAAATTTAATGAGCGAATCTTGGCATTTTTGTTTATTTTAAAAAATTGGTAATCTTTGTGTACATTTTATTATTTTAGATAACTATACTTATGTATGTATAAGTACTTGAGCTTTTCATCAATGACATTTTAGTGATTTTTAAATTTAAATAATACCTTAAGATGAATAAATTAATTAGTAGTAGTTTCGAGACTAAATTTCTAAATAACTTACATCATCGCGTAACTTCTTGGTAATATATAGCCTACAAATTATCGATAAATTCTAACTCATTCAATTCTGCTAATAAATTTCATAAATTCTGGTGAGAACCTAACGAATGTCAAGATTTCGCTGAAAATTTCATGAAAACAACTCTTCCCTTCTAGACAATAGAGGCGATCACAGCCTCTGATCGAAACCCTATGCCCTCGAGACTAGGGGTTAAATGAACCAAAGAAGAAGAAGGCAATCAGATCTCATTTCCTTTCATTTCATACAGCTTTCATTTGCACATAAAAACGCGTAAGGGTGTAATACTAAATTCAAAGAATCACTATTTTTACTTTTGGATATATAAGTAAAAGAAATCTCTAATTTAACACAAAATACATTACACAATTATAATGATATTGCACTATCAGCTGAGATGAAAACGCATAAACTAATTAAAATAACATAAAAAAAATTGAAGGTTCAGACAACAGATACAGCTGTAACATTTGTTTTAATTTTTTTTTTTACTCATATACTAAAGTCGTGCAAATTTAAATTTTACAAAAATATTTGGGTAAGGTCACTCTGCGAAGATGGTATGTCAAGTCATGTCAGCAATTAATTCTTACATAACACTTGTCATTCATGTTAACAAAAATCTAACATAAAATTAATATACATTATGTTGAATTTCAGGGATTAATTTAACAGTTTTGCACTATTATTATTAATTTATTAATGGATAATAAAATAGACGTCTTTATAACTATTTTTAAAAATTATTTCTTTATTTTTGTAAATATTTGTTTTTACAGCATGATAAATATATGTAAAAAAGTGATATGCAACCGAATATTTTTAGGACAGTTACGAAAAATTGTTAATAGGTTGAGGCTATTTTTTTTTTACTTTTACATACGGTGTTGTCGTATTTAAAGTTGATTTTTTAAAGGTTTAAATGGTTGTGATTTATCCCGCACTCCTCAAAATCTTCCGACATAAACTTCAACAGCACTCCTATCACTGTCAATATTTAAAGATACGTTTATTTTTCGTCCTTTCTGCAGTACCTAACAAATAAAATAAATTCTAGGAAGACATTACACAGTTACGAAGTGGAAAAATGTATTTAAAATATAAACACATTTGAGATACTATTATGGGGCAGTGGCTATTACTATTTTAATCAAATTTTGTTCCAAAATTAATTTGGAAGCTTTTTTGCCTTATAGATTTTTTTCGATTTTCTAACAAAATCATAAGAAAATCGACAAAAGTCGCAACTTAAAATTTTTACCATACAATTCTACATAATCTCACGAAAAATCACTTAATGTGCTACATGGGCAGGCAACATTTTACTGTACCAGTTTGCATGTCGTGTTAAATTTATTTTTTCTTCTGCAACCACACAGAGAACTTGACAAATGGAAAGACAATTACCTACTTCATCAGACAATTATTTCGCTATTGCTACAAATTTACAACTTTGTCGCATCATTAATCTCAGCAAGAAAATCATTTTGTTGGAAAATTATGAAAAAAAAAAGTCTAACAGCATTAATTTACATAATCTATAATTCACATCACTATACATACTTGCAAAATGCATTCACATTGTCAGTTTTTCTATATGATGATACACAGGTAACATAATTTTGTAAGAATTACAATCACCTCCAAAATATCTCGTAATCTTTGTATATGAAGATGTAAAGTTGTAAAGTGACTTGTCGCGATACAGCTGCTCATAATGCACAGAGAAAACAACAATCATAGTGCAGTGTATATGCGACAACTTTAGCACCATTTGTGTGTGAAACGATGATGAGAGTATTTACCGTCATGCCGCAGGGATAATAACAATGCAGCACATGTTAAATGTTTGCCACCTTATTTAGTTCTCCACCTTCGTTCTCCATCTCGATATTTTTATATTACTGTTATTATCATTGACACCACCATACCTTTCAACTTCTCCCACAGATGAAGAGTGAACAATAAAAGAAAAAAAAACAACAACAACACACAAAACCGTGAGCGCCGCGTATAGATCTTCTGGTGGATCCCCAATTTGCATAGAATTACTGGTTGGTTGTGTACAATCTCTAGACAAAGTAGCGGGCATTAGATTGTCGTTTGCAAATATATGTTTTCTTCAGACAAATTGTTAATAATAGTAGGCACAAGATTTTTTTTTTTTTTTGGACTGTACATACTATACAAGTTGCATTTAACGAAAATCAACGATTTGTTGTTTGGTATAAAAGTCTGGTTTTGGAATTTTAATCATTCAGTGTCTACCTGACATTAGGATAGTGTAGCGACAATTGCTTGTCTATTATAATCTAACACTAAAGGATCATAACGGTTAGTTTTTAGATTTAAAATCATTTTACTCTCATTATATACATACAGATGAAGATGTGACATAATTATTGGATTAAGTGATTTATAATAATTGTGCATTTGTATTTAGTGATAGTAAGTGATGATGGTGGTGTTAAAGCTAAATTATTGTCAATAAAAAGTTTTACCATAAATTGGAATTCAAAAGTGAACTTAAACTTGTGTAACTACATCGCCAATATTTTTTATCAATAATCTTGAATCAAAATGTTAGCAATAAATCTGCTAGATTTCCGAAAAGTACCAGCCTTATTGTGGATTATGGATATTTTTTTAGATAAAAAGTTTTTACGATAGCTACATAGCTATATAAAGAGCTAAAAGTTAAATCATCCCCAAGAGAGGGATAAAATTACCAAAGAAAACGATAATACTGTATCATGAACAGAAACTTGATGTTAAATTTTCCCTTATTGATTGAAATTGTAGAACTTTTCAAAAAAAATGGTTTTTTAATTTTTCTATTTTATTTAAATAATGCGAGTTCGGAAACATTTAAAAAAAAAAAGTAATATTTTTTGTTACAAAATTAAATTCCCTACCATTGATAATATTTATTTTTAAAAACGTATAAATCGAAAAATATTCTGCTTCTACATAACTTGGAGATCGTGCGATTATTATTCGGTGTTCTGGGAGATAATACTGAACTGTCTCAGATCTCCATAAGTAAATCTCAAATATCTATTCAGGACTTTACAAAGATCCATCCACGTAGTTTTATAATTTTAAAGAAAATACCACCTTGGGTCTCTTTTTAGACTCCAGTCTGCTGTTTAGTGACTGTACGAGTATGAAGGGGTGATTCTTTGATCCTTTAATAGGGCTCCAAGAATTTGTGTAACAATTTTGTAAGAATTGAATTTAAATGATAGTTCTTGTTTCTAAATTTAAATCGGAAAGAAACCTAATTGAACCTGTCTCCTTTAATTATAGAAAAATCAACGCCACTATCACGAACCCTCTCTTTGATTTTTAGCTTACACAACAAAACATTGATTTCATCATTTATTTTAATGAAACTGGTAAAAGGAATATACAGGAGTAAATATAAGTGTATAGAGGTTTTTAGTTCATTATCTATCTTAACAATATGAAAGTTATTTATACTCTAATTACTAGACACAAAAGAAATTTAATCTAATCTCTACCGAACTACCTCTACGCGTATAATCATATGTCTTATATTATTTTATAATCC
Source organism: Platyura marginata (assembly GCA_026745375.1). Taxonomy (NCBI): domain Eukaryota; kingdom Metazoa; phylum Arthropoda; class Insecta; order Diptera; family Keroplatidae; genus Platyura; species Platyura marginata. Next base: position 33,037 of record JANSTT010022204.1, on the reverse strand, counting down.
CTTAAAAATAATTAGTATCATTAATGTTACGTAAGTAATTTCAAACTATCATAATAATTAATACAAAAATCCGAAAGAACAATTTTTACAATTTTTTACCATAATTAATCAAAAACGTAATTTATGTAACTTTCATAAAAGATTAGTGGATCTGTTTAAAAAGAAAAGCTGATGGGATCATCACTATCCACAAAAACTTGTAAATCTTTTCAAATAGACCTCTGAACTTTTTTTTATAATCTCATTAAATTGTTTGCGTCTATGTCTGTAAGTGTTTACAAACATAAATTTAATAAAACTAAATGTTGGTCAAGAAAATAAATTGAACAAATTATCATCATGTACCTTTCCTCATTTTTTTGTAGATCTCATTTGAAGATTGCATAGTTGTAGGTGGCCCAAGCGTGCAATTTAATTTCAAAAGATCTTATGTCATTTGCAATTCTACAAGACTCCTTCTTCCGATATGTTTTATTTATATTATTATACTCGTAGAAGTGTGGGTGAAAGCAATTTGCTCCTATTTCTCCAATCTAATTTTGTCTCACCAACATCATTAATAATCAACACTAATTAATTTATATTTCCAAAACTAATTTATCATGAAATGAAAACCGCCATTAAATTTATGGACCATTTAATATTCCAATTTCTGAGACAAGAAGAAAAAAAATCATTTCATTATCATTCGCGCTATAAAAACGGCATGGCACGGAACATCTTCCATCCATATAAATATTCATCATCACTTTCCCTTTTGACAGTCATAGATTATTGCCGTTAGATGAATTGTTGTTATTATATTTAGTACTATGTATACCATCTGATATCATGAAGATATGATGACCTCAAGAGGTACGTATCGAAAATCTACATAGACATACCTACATTTGTATATACTAAAAGAGTATCTCTAGTAGTAGCTCTTTTTTTCTTTCTTAATTTTTATGTAATTTACGATTTTCAGTCAATATTTATTTATTATTTATTTTGTTCATGTAATGAATATTGAATAAATGATGATGAAGCAAAACCAATTTATTTGAACAATATTGGAATGTGAATAGTCGCGACCATTCAATTACCTATGTGATGGTGATTCTTATCAAAAGTAGTTGAGCACACTTTTAGAATGTTTCACACTTATTATACCAATTACCAAATACCATCTATTTTGCTGCATATATTGCATAATCACTTTTGAGATTTTGTAAAAAAAAACGAAGAAGAAGAAGATGATGTTCCATAACATTTATTTATTTATTTTTTTTTTTTAGTTTGTTTTTATGTTTTTATTAGACAATAAATTAAAATTCCTCCAAAGAAATTCGAAATAAATGCGATAATGGCACCATTCAGACGATTATGTAATTTTATTTTGTTAATATAACCACACATATCAAAGCCAAAACTATACCTAAATTTATTTATATAGTGATATTACAATTTTAATTTCATTTTTTTATGAAACTAACTAAATTAAAATATAATTAATTCAATTTACAGGTAATCCAATTTTATCACCAAAATGAGGACACTTTTAAAAAGTGTAAGTATTAGTAAATTTACAATATTATATTAAGTAGGTATGTAGATCATATGTAGAAGGTCTTACGTTTGAATCCCGGTCTTTATAACAATTATCTTGAAGGAAAAACTCGGGAAAAACTACTTTTCACCACTCTTCCCCCTTTTCATCCCTTCCCCCACGTTACCCTACCCTACCCTACTTTTTCCCACCCTTCCCTCCTTTTCCCCACCCTACCCCTATCCATCCCTCACCCTTACCTTACTTAATTGCTATAAATAAACGTTTTTTGTTTTTGTCATTTTATTGAAATTTTGATTTTTAGTGTGCGAAAAAACTAGCTAGCTGAACGCGTCCGAAAGTTAGCATGTATACAGGCGAGCGAGCGATACTTACTACCAAAATTTTTATTGGAGTTTTACGATTAAAAATGTCCAAAAATAAATTAAATTTTTGAAAAATGAAAGTGAAACAAATGCTTCCACTTATTTTTTAGTGTGTGGAAGCAAAATTATTCAGTCGGTCCTCAAATTGATTACCACACATCCTATAGTATTTGTAGTGTCAATGTTCTTTCTAATAACTAAAAGACAAAAAATTAAGTTTTTTATGTTATAGTGCCGATATTCAAACGATAGCGAAAGTAAACGGGTATAAAATAATTGGACAAACCAACTATCGTTTTCATTCGCTAATGGTTTAATGCCAATTGAATTAAATATCATAAAACAATAAACCGGAGAGATCTTTTCAAGATAGAAAGCAATGAACTTGCACATTTTTAGTAGGTATTCTTTATTCGTTGAGTTAAAGGCAATAAGTAGGTTTAGGTATAATTGAAAATAATGCATCAATTTAAGTAATGGTTTAGGAAGTCTACAGTCGGCTGGCATTTTAAACTATTAATACCAATATTCAATAAATTATATTTTTGATTTTAGAAGATCCTGGTACTGTTATGCTGTCTGGGTGCTACACTCGGCGGTCAAATTGCCAAACGTGAAGGTATTTAAATTTATCAATTTACGAAACTTAATAAAATCGTAATAATTATCTTTTCATTCATTTTCAGCCCCATTGCCCAGCAATTATTTGCCACCATCACAGCCATCTTCTAGCTATGGCGCTCCAAACATTGGGGGTGGTGGTTTTGGAGGCGGTGGTTTTGGTGGAGGACACGGTGGAGGCGGTGGTGGAGGACACGGTGGAGGCGGCGGCGGAGGTTTTGGAGGAGGACACGGTGGAGGCGGCGGTGGTTTTGGAGGAGGACATGGTGGAGGCGGCGGTAGTTTTGGTGGTGGCGCACCATCCTCATCCTATGGCCCACCAAGTGTAGGTCCACCATCATCAAGCTATGGACCACCACCATCCAGTTATGTACCACCGCCATCTGGTAATTTTGGTAGCAGTGGAGGTATTTCATCGAGCTATGGTGCACCATCGGCTGGACCAAGTCGTCCATCATCAAGCTATGGACCACCACCAAGTCGTCCATCATCTAACTATGGTCCACCACCAAGCCGTCCATCACCAAGCTACGGACCACCACCAAGTCGTCCATCTTCAAGTTATGGACCACCACCAAGTCGGCCATCTTCAAGTTATGGCCCTCCTCCAAGCAGACCATCTCCAAGCTATGGCCCACCACCAAGCAGGCCATCATCCAGTTATGGACCACCACCAAGTAGACCATCATCTAGCTATGGACCACCACCAAGTCGCCCATCGCCAAGTTATGGTGCTCCAGCACGTCAACCTAGCTTTAGCCCACCGGCTACAAGTTACGGAATTCCAGCTGCCCCATCATCTTCATATGGAGCACCAGGTCCAGCACCTAGACCATCTTCATCATATGGCTCACCACCAAGTCGACCATCTCAAAGTTATGGTGCGCCATCTCCCCCATCATCTTCATATGGTGCTCCTTCTGGTGGCATTGGAGTCAGTGTAGGAGTTTCCTCAATTGGAAGTAGTTTTGGTTCATCCGGTCCATCGGCTCCAAGCTCAAGCTACGGTGCTCCATCTCAATCCAGTTTTGCATCATCATCTTCTTCTAGTTTTGGGATTTCTGCACCATCTTCATCATATGGAGCTCCATCGGCACCATCGCCAAGTTACGGTGCTCCATCAGCACCATCATCAAGTTATGGAGCGCCATCAACTAGTGGTGGAATTAGCGTAGGTATTTCAAGCAGTTCCTTTGGCTCTGGTGGATTTAGTTCTGGAGGATCGGGCGGTGGTTACAGCTCAGGAGGATCAGGCGGTGGTTTCAGCTCAGGAGGATCAGGCGGTGGTTACAGTTCAGGAGGATCAGGCGGTGGTTACAGCTCAGGTGGATCAGGCGGTGGTTACAGCTCCGGAGGATCAGGCGGTGGCTTCAGCTCGGGAGGATCAAGCGGCGGTTATAGTTCAGGTGGATCAAGTGGTGGTGGTGGTGGATACAGCTCAGGAGGATCAGGCGGTGGACACAGTTCCGGAGGATCAATCGGTATTGGATTCAGTTCAGGTGGATCAAGTGGAGGTTATTCATCTGGTGGTGCTTCAGCAGTTCCAGCCACAATTCAACAGGGCTATGCGTCAAATGGAGGCTATGCTTACTAAGAATAAATAGAAAATCTGTCCTGATCCATTTACAAATTATTTTTTTAAAAGTGCCTTATTGTATAGTTCTTGAATCCTTTCTGTGAAATAATTGTGTGTATTATATAAATTATTTAATTTTTACATTTTAATATTGTTTTAGTTTTAAGTCGTGTTGTAGTCGTTATCATTTTTATTTTTATACTGAAATTGTAATACTCATACAAATGAAAAGGAGAAAAAGGAAAGAAATGAATGTCCTCTGTATCGTGTTCGAGGAAAAAACAAAAACTGCCAACTGAGATAGTACAACTTAATCTCCACCATCAGCTGCGATGTACATATTACCCCATACACCATTCATAAATAATCATAGATTTTATATTCATCAGCGCGCTCTATCGAAACAAAATGAAAACTAATGCTATTGAACTTCTATCTGCATTTTTGTATTATTTTTTTATATAAATAAAACAATAATAATCAAACATAATACTTTTTTCTTTTTATTTATAATTTTTCTTTTTCCAACAACAATAACTATACTTTTTTTTGTGTATATATGTATAGATTTTCTAAATATAATATGATTTATATATTCATTTACATACAATGTATATATATATATATATACCTATTTTTTTTTCTTCATATATATAATATTATTTATTTAACATCTATATGACTTTTGATATGTCTTGTGATAAAGACTACATTAATATTGTATGATATGATTCGTTTCACAAATAAATTCATTTCCTATTTTATCAGTATTGTTTAGTGATTAAAAATTTGAATCACAAAAAGGACTATCTTAATGATATTTCATTGAACGAAAAACTATTCCTTGATGCTTAACACTTCTGTTACATTACTGTGTCCATTTTACCAAAAAAATAGGCGACTTAAGTAAAAACATGGAAAAACAATCTTATTAATATTAGTAATATAGAATTAGAATAATTTTTTTTCTTATATGAACTTAAGTCAACTGTTCTGGCAAATGGATACAGCTTTTTATATAATAAGACTTCAATTGCAGTTCTAATTAAATTCAAAACAAAATTGTGTAACAAATTAAATCAATCCTAAATAAATTCATTCAATACACGAAACCTAATCGGTATTTTTGCGAAATCAGAGTTCAACTATTTATATAGATTTTGTCTGAATCCGCTGATAAAAAGAAATCCTCTCAGAAATGTATTCATTATGGGCAAGAGAATAAATTAATTGTTAAGGAAAAGATGGAACAAATTGAAAAACTAACGAGATTGATCAAACTCTACAATGGAACCATGTCCAGACGAAATGTGGTTGGAGATATGGTCATGGTCAATCAAAAAATAAAATGAATTTTAACCGTTGTATATGTATGTGTGTACCTTCTATACATATAAAAACCAAATATAATTGTTGGTAAATTTAATCTGGTCGCTACACAAAAAACAGTTTCTATTGAAATAAATTATCCATAGGTAGCAAATTCCCGTAAATCACACATAATAACAAAACAACAACAAAAAATCTCACACCATGTCATCCATCATCATTGTAAGAAAAAGAAAATTATGGAAGTGATTAGTATTGTAATATATGCGCCAAGAATTTAAACAAAAATGTTATGGAATTTCTAACATCAGCGAAAGTGCCGCATTATAGTTGTTTGGCTACATTACAACATTACATATGTACAAATGTACATAGATATGTATGTCGTGCGATAAAACGTCATTAATGATATTGAATATTTGTATCTAGGCATGCATACATAAAGTTGTTATTAATTTGCAAAAAGGTTGAGGTCATTGAGTTTTACTGTTTATTATTTAATATTGTTTTATGGTTTACAATTTTTAAATTTAACAGAAATTATTTTAAAAACTAGTCGATTTTTAGCGAAACAACTATACACAAATTTAACTTTATTTGGACCCCAACATAACACAAAAAGTGATCACTTACAAGAGACGAAGTGAATGACTATTCTTATGGACTACAATATACAACTGATGAACGGTAAACATAAAAGGGAAACTTGAGATATTACTAGGAAAAGATCCATTAACTACTCACATAAATTTGTGGATGAATAAAATTCATTGTACATCAATTCATTCATTTAAACTATTTAGAGCGAACAAATAACCGTGCAAAGATCGCCTTAACGGAACGGGCCAATATATCAAAAAGTGATCGTTCAATGGTCGCTAATCGTATCTAGAAATTCCGTCATTATGGTCAAAGTAACGTTCTTCATATCCTTATTTTTTTGTTTATTACTTTCTACATTTTTTTTATTATTAGGACAGAGGAACAAAAAAAACCCAATCAAAAATAGTATTGAAAATTGCATTTCCGGTTTTACCATAAATACTCAACCAAAAATATTTCTGGTTTCATAATAATCTTGCTGTTGTTTTGACCCTGCACATTAATTTACTTTTCGTTTGCAATTAATTGCAACAAATATATATACATAGTTTGATGAATTTTAGATAGTGTTTTAAACTGTTTATTATTATTATTATTAGATTATGACGTAAGTTAAAGATTGTTCATTAAAATTGTTGTTTGTTTTTATGTATAAGTTGACACATACCACAAAAAAAAATTGCAATATCATTATCAAACTAATGTCGATTACATGAATTACATAAACATTCGCTTTGATTAGCGTTATCTAAGATTTATAACTAACTAATTATTTCTTTAATGTTAATTAGAAAAAAATCTCAAAAATACAAAGTAATCAAAGTGTGTGTATTGCATAATTAAGTCTGAAGAGAAAAAAAAATAAAAGAAAAGATATTGAAATGTGTTATCGTGGGACTGCGTGTGCAACAATAACCAAAGAAAGAAAGAAAAAAAAAGACAGACAAATTTTAATTTCACGAGTTAACAACTTTATATAAATGATTCACGGAGACGAATTTGCATCTGAAACAATGCGACCGCACGCAAAGGCTCAACAAATTTTTTTTTTTTATTTTACCTAACTACGTATAGAAAAATTAGCCATAGCAAATCTTTCATAACACTACAAATTTAATTGTTGTCAGATAAACAACGTGAAACGAAAGCAGACACTTTTATAATAAATATTCACTATTCGTTGTTAGTTAGTATGTATCATAGATACGAGTAAATAGATAATACATAATAATTATTCAAGTATATTAGACATGTGAATTTTTAAAATTATTGAAAAAAGCAATTAGGTTTTGTTTTTAAAATACATAATGGTTGGCTTCTGGATGATGGCGGTATTTTACACAGTTGAGGAGAAGAAAAAAAACATTTATATATTATGCAAAACGAAACTAGTTAATTAACAATGGAAATTAATGCAAACCAGTCAATTTGTATTATTACACGATTCGTTTTTGATGAAAAAATAATGAAGATCGTCTCTATATATGGATAGACATAGACAACCAGAAAAGCCATAACATAGAATTATTAGCAGTTAATTGGTATGTATTATTATTATGTATGCTACATATATGTATATCTACATAATAATTATGTGTTAGTCATATCCAATCATTGTATTTATATAATGTTATGTGGAACACCATTATTAATAGATAAAATTTATTTACCGGGTATCGATTGATTGCTTATCAACAAATCAACAGTAAAACCATTTGAATTTTCGTTATTTTTAAAATGAAAAGAAAAAAATTTGAACCCTAAAAGGTCCTGTTGATGGATCACATTCATTTTTTAAATTTTACATATATCGCACAAATTATGATTCATTTGGAATGCCAGTTAATCCATCAATAAAGCTTGTCAATAGTCTTTAAATATTGATTTTCATATTTTACATTTCTTGTTTTTCTGTGCTTTATTGAATGTGATAACAGAGTCACCATCGATCATTCACATTATCCATTCCACGGGAAACATATACACAATGGCTTAATGTTCTGAAACTTCCGTTGCATTATTACTTGTAACATGTTAAATATTTATACTGTCTTAACGTAAATAATTGAATAGTATTGTTACGCTGGACGATATTTACAATTAACAATGATGAACTAAAGATTTTTGTCAAGAAAATTGTAAGAAATTTTAGGAAAATTTTTAAGTTTGTGTGGGTGACCACTATTTTCTCTCTTTCGTTTAACACAGATTTTCCTTTCGACTTTTTATTAGTAAATTCATATTTTTTTAATATCAAGAACGTAATTAATCATTTTTTTGGCGAAACATAAATACATGTACCTTACATTTTTTTTCCGAGAGATGATATCTATAGAATTTCCAAGTTCTCGATGTTCAATTTTGTCACTATTTTGTCTTCAGTAGGTGCTAATATAAATTATAGTCAATATTAAATGTCAGAGGCAACATATTTTTAAGAATAATTTCAGCTTAAATTATAATTAACACAAATATTGAAAAAATCCACTCGAATTTAAACTGTTTTTTAAGTTACCAGGCCTTGCTATAGAGTAGACAATATTTTTATCAGTGACGTGTACGATAGTTATTATTATTCCTCTATTATTTCGTCAAAGATCCATAAGAATCATGTGGAAAAAACTTGAGAAAATCAAGAAAAACTTTGTTTTTGCAAACTTTTTTTCGTTGTTAAACCAATTCATAGTCTATCAAATTAAAAAAAATTTTATTTTTAAATTGTTTAAATTAAATAAAAGTCAGAAACATTACTTTTTGCTATGTACCTTCTTTCTATAAGATATCTATGAACAAACTTTGCCATTATGATTTTAGAAGTTTTTTCGATGTATTTAAATCTAACCATATTTTCACTATATAAAATTCAATATTAATACGTACACGTCACCGTTTCTACACGACGGCCTTTATATCTAAAAGGAAATGATTCAATTCATATAATGAAACAGTTCAATTTTACATCGAAAAACTATTTTCGCTTCGAATCGAAAAAAAAGAAAATTTTCGATTAAACTCAATCATACATCTTACTGAGGTTAACATTTTTTTTTTTATTTTATATCACTTAAGTATTTCCCCAAAAAGTAGGCAGTTCAAACCGATAAATCATAAATTTTAGTTATATTTATAACAAAAATTTAGTTTTTTTCTATTTTTAAGTCAATTTCTTAATCAAAATTACAATTCTATTTTAATATTGAAATTGAAAGTGGAACTTTTTTGATAGCTACAACAAAAAAAAAATTATATATTAATTTACATATATACCATAAGTCCACAACCTTAAGTCTTATTATATAACATTTATCTTAATTTACTTAATTCAAATCGCTTTTTTATATAAAAAGAAATTAATGAACGTAATCCACATGTCCAACAAATGTAATTAACCAAATTTAATCCATGTTACACATGCGAAAAATAAAAATCAAATTATTTTTAATGATTTTGAAAATTGATGACCAAATTATGTCATTTTGTTATTAATAACTACATCAAGATTTTGAATGAATGATTTAATTTTATACTGACACTTTTTTTTTTAATTTTTCATTTTTAATTATTTACATTTTTTATTGATTTATTATTCGTTCATACCTGTGTTAATATGATCCTATTGCGTATTTATAAAAATATTATAGAAGGGTTCTGTTTGGGTGGCGGGGGCATTTAGTATAGTATGAAGTTAGTATTTATACTGTTTGTAATATTTTTTTTTAAACTATTTTAGTACTAAAATGCCTCTCTAAAAACCATTAATCGTAATAATTATTTGTAATCAACTTTTAATCATATTATATATGTGTATGTGTGTATGTATGTATATATATATAATAATTTTTCTTCTATATTATTTTTTGGTTTGTTTTATAAGCTTTATAAGCTTTTAAGTACATTGTCTATAAATAAAAATGTTAATTTCATTGATATGTATGTGATAATTATATTTATAGTTATATATGTAGTTCTTTTTTTCTGGAAGGACACCATTGATATGTATGTATATTTATTAGCTTACTATATATATTATATAGATAGACTACTCTTAATGTTATATTCAGTACTAGTCAAGCTTTTATAACAACAATAGTTAATTTTAACAAAAATTTTATATATATATATATACGAGCTTTTCTTTTTAAAAATAAACTTTTCTTTCAATTTCTTTAAGATTTTATCACCACAATGCCATATTATTTAATTAACAAACATAAATATTTATCGTCTTTAAATTGTTCTAATATTTTGACTAATTTTATTATTTTTTGATGAAATTTCTAGAATGACCCTTTAAGTTGGTTGCTATTAAAGTATCTTGTCAAAAATTGTCTTGCTCAACTTCATTTCACTGGAGACAAAAAAAAAACCGTCTAGAGTAGATATTAATATAAAAATAAGAAAATTCCAAAAGGAACATAAATAAAAAAAACAAAAAAAAACTTAAAAATGCTAGAACCATGAAAATGTCCAATTATTATAATTTGCTGAATTTTTCTACTCCTTTCCTTACCCTATTGGCCAGCACCAAGTTTTTTGGATTTATTTGAATAAAACGGTTCTGGAACATAACGTCTAGGCGATTTTTTTTTGTTCGAGTGAGAAAGTAATATTTCAAGTTCTTGCATCCGTCTGTGTGATTTTGATCAGGACGACGGGCAGAATTTTTCAAGAATATTTCAATTTAGCGGTTTTTCCTTCTCATTGCCGTTATTTTACCTACAATTTCATTGAAATTTGTCGACAGTAATTTATTTATAAATTTTAGCCATCATACTGCGAATAAAAGCTCTTTTTACCCCTGGATTTCATCTTAAGACAAATAGATTACATTCTACCTCTTACACAAAAATGGTTTATATATTGTGCGTGCATTAATAAAAATAAAAATTTCAAAGCAACAATTGTTACAACAACAAAAAAAGAATAAATAAAAAATAGGAACCAAACACTATACAAAATAATTTTACCTCTAATTCAACTTTAAACAACTAATTTCAATTTAACGAAATGCTTTGAATCCCTATAATTCTTGACACAAAGTTTACTTTCAAGTAAATACGCATTTTTGTTTTAAATTTTATAGTGTAAACTATACTTTTTTTAATTAACTTTAGTGATATGTATGAGTTTCATTTTGTCTTATTTTTTTTTTATTTATTAATTTGAATTATTCTAACATTTAGTAGATCTGTTTTTTCTTGTCATTCAACAAACATTTTGTGTTTTTTTGAATTTTCTAAATAATCAAAATGTTTATTGAGATGATTTCCTAGCGTTTTTTTTTCTAAATCTGTCAATCCTGAGTCTTTTTCTTGTCGTATCACTCTACTAAGTATAACGATTAGAACTCCGTATTGTTATATTTTTAAAAAGCAGTTTGACCTCTTTCATTGCTTGGCACGGCAATTCCTGGACCGCCGCCGCCGGTAATTGATCGATTTCGTTGTGCTTCGGCAACCGGTAAATCATCGTCTGGTTCCATAGCTGGATTTATTCGTCCATTCATTTCATCTTTACCAACCATTGTAGCGGCACCATACATACGTCCCATTGGTCCGGCCATAACAGATAACTTAATAGGACAAATTAGCAAAATACAAAATAAACTCCCATATACATAAATACTCTCGTTACCTGTTCCCCAGCTTCTGATGGCTCCTCAACCCTTTGCACGTCTTCCGGAATATTAACAACACATCGAAAATAATCATAGCCGGGTGCTAAGCGTCCCGTTTCAAATACCCATTTCGTCCACCATGATACACCGACTAACGTAACCAAACTCAATAACATTGCCATAGTTCTAAATGGAAATAGTTGCCGTTCGCCTTCATAGTCATAGCCAGGATAATGAATTGTCGGTGGTAATCCGATTTGTGATTCTCCACCAGACAAACGAACTAGAAAAGCAACTATGTAGGCGGATAGGCTTCCATATGTGTTACAGTGATGCTTAAAGTGGACGACCATTAGTAACTGGAACGATTTCGAAATTATCTTTCAATAAAATTTTCCATTTTTCTTTTGATAAATATTTCAATGTCATCAGAAATTCTCATATAATTCTCAATATAAACATAGACATATAGTCTAATGTTAGTGGTAATATTTTAATAATTTATTTCCATTTGTTTTCCCAAAGGGAAATATTAAGAATGATAACTTACAGTTATGTACTACATCGTGCATGCGTCTACCGAAAATTGAAAAACGCAGAGAATATCGAATGAATAAAAAATATCAAATTATTGTTTATTTGTATTTCACATGTTCAAGAAAAGTATTGATTGTTTTTCCATTTTTTTTCGTCATTTTATATAGGCACAGAACCCTTCATTACATTTTGTATAGTTTGAGTGGATATAGGATTTAAAAATTTATTAAATCTAAGAAGAAGAACAGCCATGCTGTTGATAATAATTATTTAAGAATATTATCATAGAGCTTTACCACCCATTTTCATTTCACTTAAGTCATTCTTTAGAGAATTAATATTTGAACAATTCATTAGAACGACCATTTTATTACATAAGCATTACCTACCCTAAGTATAATAACCTTTTTCTTTAATATATCTACATATGTATGTATGTATATATATATATATATATATATATAACTACCCCATGTTATATTGAAGACAGAGGACATAATATTAATAATGGTCGTGCTCATGGACAATATTAAAGTGTCCTTAATTAATCATCATTTATATTTTTATTTTTTCTTAAATTTTTTATTATGTCAATTTGTCTTTTTTTCTGTTTTACTCAATTTTATTTTTTAATGACAGGTATTATATACAATAACAGTGTAAATGAATGTGATATCAAACTATTAAATTGCATTGATCGTTTTATGTTGCACGATAGGCGTTCGTTTAGTGTTTAGATTTAGAGTGTAAGTTCACTTTCATATGTTGGCAAACGTAATGATTTTAAACTAAACATTAAACATCAAACGTTGTGCATTTTTTATTGAAGAAAATTATTCATTTTTAAATGCAATTTGCAATTAAATTTTGTACATAAAACGACTTAAAATATTTACAAAATAATTGTTATACCAAAAATAATTGCTATTTGGCCAGAATTAAAATGCACTAAAAATCACGGAGCCCACATTCAGCCCACACATTCGCATAAATAATGAGAAAATTGCAAACAAACAAAAAAGAAAAAAATCAAATATTGATTGACATTTGGTATTTTTTATTTTTATTTTTTTGTGCTTTGGAAAATTATACAGAGAAAAATTGATCGTTTAAATTGTAAATAATTCAAGAACTAAACTGGAATCAAATAAATTATTCATACATTTAGGGCTTTAGAAAATGCGTACGTATAATGAATATCACTGATTTTGTAGACTGTACCTATCAGCACAAACACAGACAATACCATATATTTCAAATTTATGTTGATTATGTCTGTAAAGTTACAACAATCAACATCCTGAAGTGGTTTCCAAAATATGGAAACGGAATAAATATCCAAATGGTTTTTGAATAAATTATGGCTTTTGTTTTAATTTATATACCTACGTCAAGGATAATGAACAAACGTCAAGGGAAAATTAAATTACTAACCGAAAAGGGGATTTTTTTTTTTGAAAATTGTTTTCGTTATAAAAATTAAATTTAATCAAATATTTTTCCATTTCAAATTGAATTATAATTAGAATAAAATCATCCTACAATGTTACCTTGTTTTATTTTTATAGAAATTAGGGACTAATTTTTGGTTTATAATTGAATCCTTTTTGTAGGAGGTATGTTCATGTACAATTTATATTTCTATAACTAATCAGAGATTTATAAAAATTTCAACGATAATTTTAGAAAAAGACTGATAAGAAACTACGAGGAAATAGGGGTGAGTGAAAGTATGTTTTCCATTGTCTAAACAATTTCCATTTTATTTTAAACCGCCCCATACAAAAGGACAACAATTTAATGGGGGTGAACACACTAATTACATAATAATTTATGTATGTATCAGACACGAATTCTCCTAATATGTATATGGAGGAATACCTGTACTTTGAATTTGTTTCTATAGGGGTTGTGTCAACATCTATGAAATCATTTATTGGAGATCATTGAACGTATTAATTAGCTAATGATTAAATAAGGAGTATTATACCAAATTAATAAAACAATGAATTTTAAAAAAACCAAATAACGGACACTAATTTAATCAAACGGAAATCATAAATATAACACAAGACACTTAATAAAAAATTTAAAAAAAAACCCAATCAAATAAAACAAAATATTCCAATTTGAATAGATAATCTCCTATTAGATTTAATTGTTTTGAAAAATTTATTGTTCATTTAACAAAAAAGTCTGCAAAATGACTTCATTTCATAATCCGATTAATTACGTGAACGAATAAATTAATAGAACGGTATTGGCATTGTTATGTTAAAGGTACCGGTAATAAATGATGACAAGATAAATTTTTGTGTAAATATAAAGATTAGGCTAACGATGGTATACATACCTGAGGAAATAGAATACAATAAACTAAATCCGAGCACATCGACCTATAAAAGAGAGAAAGAAAGAAATAAATTAAAATACACATCGACCTATAAAAGAGAGAAAGAAAGAAAATAAATAAAAATAATTATATAATTTTAAAATTTTCAAAAAATTGTGTGAAAGAAGTACATTGCACTTAATTAGGATGTAATTTATACTAAATATGTTTTTATTGTGTCTGTGTTTCTAATATATAAAATTTATTATGTAAATATATAAATATATCATGCCAACTACACATATTGTGTAATAGCCGACATAACATAACATCTTGATGGTCAAGTCATCAAATGAAATGGTCAAATAAGTGCTCATCATTTCTATAAATAATTAATTAATATATGCTGTGCCTGCTGATGTGTGTAATTTATTTAAATTTTTAGAAAAAAAAATTGTTACTACTAGGTACTTTCTATTTCACTAGAATAACAACAACAAATATAATTTTTTTGTTTTTCTTTTCTATTTTTTGCAAATATACAAACCATAATCCATAAATCGATGGAATAGTTAGTGCCATTACAGTTGACAAAATGCCAACCACACATATTCCAACTCTCATCACCCATATAATTTCCATTTCGGATGCATTTTGTCGAAATATCAATCGATACACATTACGGGCAAACATAGAAGCGGCCGATAGTACAGAGGAATCGGCCGATGACATAACAGCTGCCGATACAGCACCCAAACCAAAAAATGACACAAAACTCGGCGTTAAATATTGCAAAACCATTGGTAGTATCATGCTTGTTTCATCTTGGGTCAGCGGATATGGTCCTTTGTAATCTGTTTCATTCCAAGCTATAGACAAACAATATAAATGATAATCAAGATGCTTATACAGTATATGGAATGAATCATATTACGGGTAGCTTTTGCAATAGCTCCAATTAATACGGGTGGAATAGCCATTAGTATACAACCGAATGCAGCAACGTATGATAAAATTTGGGCCCTGCCAGCTGTTTTGCTTGATAAAACTCTTTGGAAATAAACCTTGAGATGAGATACATTTCCATGATCATTACGCAAAGAATCACATTAAGACAATTAGGTGACAATATACCTGCCATGGGATTCCACCAAATATTAACAATAAACCATAATCTATATAAAACCAATGTTCTTTCGGATCAATTGAACCGATCCAATCCACTTCCATCGATGATAAACTTTTTACGTGATCGTTTGCCCATGCAAATGGTATGCACAGCCATAGACCAAGAAATATGCAAAATAATTGTATGACATCTGTATATGCAACGGAATAAAGTCCACCAAATAGAGTGTAGAAAACAGCAATGCAAGCGGAAAATATGACAGATGTCCTGTGGTCCATGTCAATAATAACGGCCAAAGTTGCTCCTATAAAATAATAAGATTTGTTGTGAGTGTTTGTTGAATTGTTCTGTATTTTTAACAATTTCCAAAGTGATCTAATTTTAATGTATTCATCCGATTCCGTCGGGCATACTAATTTTAATTTTATTTCATTCAGAAATTTAATTACTGGTTACTGATAAAACAAACAAAAAACACACAAATTTCAATTACCTAAAGCCGCCAAAATTCCAGCCGCCCAAAACACCTCCCCACACAATGCAGGTAAAAACAGAAGTCCACCCATTCTTTCACCAAAAGCGTCTTGCAATGGATCCAGCATGGTAATGTAGCCTTGTCGTCTCATTGGATTTGCAAAAAATATTCCACCTAAGTACATTTGTCATTCATAATACAAATTTATCGATTTATACGTCAAGAGAGATAAAAAAATAAGAAAAAAAAGGAAAATTTACCAAAAACTAAACTTAAAGCATATCCAAAAGGAGCTTGACACCACACTAAACCAGATGTGTAAATGGCTTCGGCTGTACCATTTATATAACCACCACCGACCCATGTAGCTGAAATATAAAAAGAAAATCATTTTTCTTATTTTTTTTTCTTTTCTTTTTTCTTTTAAATGTTCAGAGGGTATGAGTTAAGTTCAGAATAATGTTTTGAATTATTTCAATCCACCTATACCTACGGCTACATTTTCCGGTTTGGGGGTTGTTATAATTTGCTTTGAACTCTTATACACTTTACGTTTATTTATTTTAAATTAATTATTAATTATTTAACTTTTATATCATGAGTATATACCTAAGTGTATAGCCTATGTAATATATGTATGTACATACTACGCTTCATAATTTACCAAAAAATGGCATAATACAGAAATGTATCTACAGCGCACATCCACTCCCATCACCATTTCTTTTTTCATGTAACTTTTCATGAAGGTAAAACATTTAGTTCAATGTTTTTGACATAATTTGCACTTTGTGTGACACAAAGTTTAAATTGCCGAATTAAAACATAAAATTGAGGGATTCACAATTATTATCTATGTCTATATAGCAATTGAAAGACAAATGATATAAATGTTGGAACAGCTACATTGAATCCGTTAAATAAATTATAATTCTATTTTAAGAATTTTATTTTTAGATGTGCGAAAAATTTTGAATTAATTTAACATAGGAGATTTCGTAAAAATAATTATTCAATTTTAGGTATAATCATCAATCAATGACTAAAAACTTTTTGTGATAATCTTATCGTGGTCGTTTCTTTCATAAATTTTCCAAAAATTATTGTGAAACTTTTACGGAATTTATTAACAAAATTTTGAAAAATTTTTGTTTTTTATCTCTTATATAAACTTAGCCCAAAATCGATAAGTTTAGGACGAACCATTTTTAATTTTGAGTTTAACGCTTTATAAACTTTCTTTATAATTCTGTTTACCCTAATCTACATTACTAATATTAAAAGCTTTATATACCTATAGCTGTAAAAATGTCAAAGGATTTTCCAAAAATTACTCAAGAATATATTTCAATTTACCTGTCATCGTAAAAATACCAACGAACAATCCAATAGAACGACCGGCCAACATAACTTCCTCCTCCGAATCATTTCCTTCTTCCTTTTTTCGTCCAGCCCATATTCCAACCACTAAAATAACAATGTAGAACAATGTAATACTTACAACGCCCCATATATTAATCATCTTTGTGTGCCGGTTTTTGTTAATAACTTTTTGCCTACGTAATCTGTAACAATTAAAACTTATTGTTAAAATCAAACATTTATTTAATTACATTTATATAGAAAAGTAGATAAGAGAGAGAGAGAGAGAGAGATAAAGAGAAAGATGAGTATTTATTTGTGATCAATCGATAATATAAATAGCAAACGTTTATTAATGAAGTGGCCAAAAAGGTTGAATTTAGGCCCCATTATTATATTGAAAATGGAATCCATTTAACCCTTTCGTAGGCGCTTGTATACATTTTTACCGCCCACCCATATATTAAAAAAAAATTTCCAAGAATGCTGAGTATAAGAAATGTCACGAATTTTATTGCGGGTCTTATAAATACAAATTTTTCCAAAAATAAAATGTATTGGAGAGTGTCTTAGAGTTGGGACGATTAATACCAGAGTTCTCGCGATTAATCCAAAATTTCGTTATTAAGGGGAGAAAGGAGGTAAAATATTACTTCTGTGTATGCTTAATTCGAAATATATTTGAGACAGAAAAAAATAAACTAAAAAGTTTCAAATCGTCAAGTTATAGATAATATTAAAATAATGAACATTTCTTTATTTTTAAACCGGGTCATTATAATATGGAACTCGAAAAAATGTTCACGTATTTTGTATAGTAGGTATATAGGTCAGTTTCAGGGCTGCTTTTCTACCTAATCCGTAGATTTTATTGGCATTTTTTTCACATAATATTGACGGAAATTTATGAACGCTCTGATTGCTCGAGTCCAGCATAAATTTGTCTGTTTGTGTTGCATATAGAAAATAATTTGATGATTTACATAGTCTGGTAATCTGGTAATCAAAGTCTTTTAAAAAAAATATGAATGAATAATTTCACGCAGAACGTTTTAATGCCGGGTGGCAAATTTTGAAAAAGTATCTCTACCATAATTTTTAAACAGTTTAAGGTTTTTGATACCTACATAATAAATTAAAATACATTATTCCGTCTAATAGTTTCATTTTTACCATCATTCTATATAAAAAAAAGATTTATTTTATACAAAATCGTATTTCTATACTTATCGCTAAGCCAAAATAATCTTGCCATTTACATAAGCCAACCAAACCATAACCACAGTCAAAATATAAATCCCTCATAATTGCCCTATATCAGTCAACAGTCATAATATAACAAAAAAATATATTAATAACTCCGCGGCCCAGAATAAAAATGTCTGCACACGTTTTATCTCTCGAGACATTAATATTTTCGGTGTGTTGTTAGAAAAATATTACTAACAACCTACATCATTTTCGACCTATTCTAATAACACAGGGATAGGGAAAACATTTTCAAACAAAAACCACTATATAAAAAGCTTTTAAAATCACGACCGCATGCGTGCTTTTATCGGCATTTTTGGCTTCTTCGTCGTGTACCTAATATCTACATAGTTTTTCTCTATATTTTATTTTTGTCTATTTTGGTCGATGTCCCATAATCACATCAAATTGATTTTTTTTTGTTACCAAAAAAAGAAATAAACAAAAAAAAACAACCCCAAAGCTTATTCATTATAGGAAATGTCATATTGTGTTCATGGGATCATTTCTGTGACCTTTTGTTACTTGGCAAGTTTTTTTGTATATGGTTCGACGTTCAAGATAATACGTTGGTTGGATGATTACATAACATTATCACCATTCACAATAGCGTTAATTTTCTTTATTGGAGCTACTAGGTAGAGGTATGCCAAATAAATGTGAAAAACTTACATAAATTATTATAATTATAGCACTGGATTATTGAATAAATTACAGCACATCACAGATTTATTAATGATTTTGTTCACACACTAAATTCAAACCATTTTCGTGTAGTTGTGTCGTACAACAGTAAGTAGGTACCATTTTTATTAATATTTTTTTTTTCTTTTTTTGTAATTCTTTGCGCTTTCTTAGAATTAAAAAAAATTTAGTGCAAATTTGATTTGTGGGGTTTATGTTTTGGTAATTATTATTTGTTCTCACACACACACAATCACACTCTCTCTCTCTGTTGAATTTGTTTCTATTTAAGCTTTTGCACTGTGGCCGATGAGCTTTTCCGTTTGCTGTTGAATGGTAAAACAACTATCACCCCAACGTAAAGACGTCTTTTGAGACGGACTGTTTCTTGTTCTAAAACGTAGCCCGCACATGTGCCCTCAATGGAAAATCAGCTTGAAATGTCGATTTCAAGCAGAAAATTATTATTTTTACATAGTTTGAGGGTAGTGGGTAACTAAAACCGAAATTTTTGAATTTAACCAAATTTTCTTTGTCGCTTTCTTTCTTTTTTTTATAATTTAAATGATGTTTCCATTAAATAATGTAGAAAATGTTAGTGGCAGAAACGATATTGAATAATATGCTCTCTTAACCGAACCGTTGCACAGGGAGGTGAAAATCGGACTGAAGTGGTGGAAAATTCATTCGCTTTTCCAAAGGGGATATTGATCGGCAAGTGGTGACGTAAACGTGAAACGATTGGTTAGAATTTATGATTTTTCATCCCTACCCATTTGTTCGTAAAACATTATAACAATGTATGCGTGTGTGTTGAAAATGTATATGTGAATATAAATATACATTTTGGTGCCATTGAGTAAAATCACATGGGGTAGAATGGAATGGAACGGAATGTACAGGTGTGTGGAAAATTGTCTGTATTTTCTAGTATAATAAACATTTTTGTGCTTTTTGCTGTTTGTTGGTAGGTACTAGGTATATACTAGATGTTTTGTTGTGGCTGGCACAGCAATTTAATTTGTTGTAGTTTGCCTAGGTTACATCTAATTAAGTGACAGAAAATTAATAACATTATTTCGACCAACATATACAAGAATAGCATTTAACAATTAATTAATTCTATAAATTATATAAAACAAATAATTTTATGTGTTATTAAGATCATGGTCAACATCAGTATAAATAAAGGGGTATGTGTGTTACAAAATCAAATATATGCACAACAATTAATAATAATAAGAAGTAATCTATCAAAAGTATAATCTCGATACTATCAATTCAATTCCTACCTATCTATCTGATAATCGTCTTAAATTTATTTGGTAACACCCTCAAATCTTTAGGACACCCCAAACTTTTATTGTATCCATTACTTCATATTAATTTTTTTCTTATACAATCCATAACCATAACCTACATATATGTATGTACCTACGTATTGTTATCCATTAGCACTAGGCAATATAGAATTCACAAATAAAATGTGACATTCCTTGAATCGGAATAATGTCCCCGCTGGCACTAGCAATATTACTATTATAAATAATTTAAAAAACATTTCAAAGAAAGAACAAAGATACATTGGTGGAAGTTCTAATTTTTTTTATATAAACCTCCGGTTAAAAAGCTCTTTTCTTCCTTTCGTAAAATAAAATCAATTTCCATATGACGTGCAAGTTTATTTTCGTTGGCGTTATTTTTCAATTAACATCTAACATATTAGGGAACAATATTTAAAAACTTCGCGCTCTGACGAAATATGCAAAACATGGCCTATAAATAAATGCTGGCAAAATGAAGCTGTTTAGGAATTAATGCAGAAACCGAAACTGCAAACAAACTAAAAAAAAAGTGAATGAATTTTGCTATAAGTGGACGGAGTGACGTATTTGGAATGCTAAGAAACATTTGGACTTTCAACTTCCAAAGCACTCCAGTAACCGATACATAGAAAAGATTTATGCTCAGTTCCTTTGAATGTCAAATGGCTTCATAAGAATAATAAAAATGAGCCTTTGCTTTATTATCTTATGAGTTTCCATGCTTTACCTAATTATTTTCTATCATTGAATGTCAGTATGATTATATAGACTCTACAGCCCTTTTCTTTATTATATAGTGGCAGAGTAGACACTACAACGCTACTCTCAAATAATTTATTCTAAAGTTCACATGCACTTATCTACTTATCTACTTATATTGTATTGTGAGCTCATAAAAAATTCCACACTACCACCTACCACTATTTGTGAGGAGTGAAAACTAAATCTAATTAGTAATTTTCCTAGTCAACTAAAGATCTTCCCTAACGGTACATAATGTATGAATAAAAGAATTCTTGCTTCAGCATTTTAAGCTCCGACTGGTGAGATGGTCATAAGTTGTTTACAAAATTAATGAAGAATCATCGAAAAAGATTTTTTTTTTTGTTCAAGCTGCTAACACTCACATTCTGTCAATTTGACAAATCTTCTATGAATCATCTAATTACATGTATAAACTGTTTGAGACAAATTCAAGACGAAATATTATTAATGGAATTTCATGTTTTTTTGTCAAACTATATTTTGATAACATCTGGTTGTTAGGGTGTCGTTTAAATTCGAAAACCTAGCAACAGTATTTTTGAGACGATAATTTGAAATGTTTATACAAAAATCTATACGAAAAGCAACATCTGTCGACAAACCAATCAAACAACAATGACATGACGGACATTTGACTTTTCCAATTATATATATGTAAACAATTTTTGGGGTTCAAGGTACTTTGTTAATTATTTTAGTAGAGCCAAATACTACAATAATTTTGGTCATTTTGTTTTAAATTTAATTATTTGCAGGTTATCTAATTTTGAACTATGGAAGACAATTTCAAAGTACCTGCTTTTGATGGCAAGATAAAATTTATTCCCAGAAAAGTCGCACAGCAATCCACAGCAGTTGAAAATGCAGATCAACCAACTCAACAGACCGAAGAACCAGAAATCCAAAACGATGTCACCAAATTTGAGAATAAAGCGGCCATCAAACATTCTGCAAAGATCAATAAAAGCACCAAACAAAAAGTTGGCCAAATCAACTGTTCATATATGGAACCGAAATGGTCACATAAACCACCGGCCGACCATGTTTACAATATTGAAGTACTGAAAAGTGGATCTATAGTTGAGAATATTAAAAATTTGCAATCACAGGCCTATTGGTTGATTGGAAAATTACCTGAAAATCATATACCAATGGCACATCCAACAATTTCCAGATATCATGCAGTTCTTCAGTATAGACAGGCAGCCGCAAAAATTCAAGATATCGAAGAAGACAAGGCTGATGACAATGACATTCCGGATGAAAAACCAAAAGGAATACCTGAAATAGAGAAAGGATGGTATCTGTACGATTTAAATAGTACGCACGGAAGTTTTGTTAACAAAATGAAAATACCACCAAAAACATATGTTCGGATTCGCGTCGGATATATGATGAAATTTGGAGGGAGCACAAGAAATTTCATATTGCAGGTAATGTGTTCGATATTCACTATAACAAAAATATATATTTTTCTAAAATAATTATTCCAACAGGGACCAGAATTTGACGAGGAAGCCGAATCAGAATTTTCGGTAACAGAACTGAAAGAGATGCGACGCAAAAAGGTGGAAGAAGAATTGGAGCAAATCAAATTTCAAGAACAAAAACGAGAAGCTGAAGGCATTAGCTGGGGTATGAGTGAAGACGCCGATGAAGAAACGGATTTATCGGTAAATCCGTTTGCATCCACTAATAATGAGGAACTATTTTTGGATGATCCAAAGAAAACGTTGCGTGGCTTTTTTGAACGGGAAGGTTTGGATTTGGATTACAAAGTGGATGAAATGTCTGTTGGTACATTTGTCTGCCGGTTTGTAATAAATAACTGTTTTAGTATATCGAAATTGTCTAACACTTCCCGTATCTGTTTACAGAATTGAATTACCAATTACCGATGGAAATGGTCGATCAATTGTAGCAGAAATTTGTCACAAGGGCAAAAAGAAAGACTGCGTTTTTCAGACTGCTTTGGAAGCGTGTCGGATTTTAGATAGGCATGGTGTTCTTCGACAAGCTCATCATGGTAATAATGTTGACTTTTTGGAAATATTCTTATTTGAATTCTAATTAATTTTCAGAACCAAGAAAAAGAAAAATTGAACATTCTGATTCTGATGATGATGACGATTTTTACGATAGAACTGGTGATGTTGAACGCAAAAGACAAATAAAAGCGGCAAATAATAAAAAGGATGCTCTGAGCTATGAAGAATTGGTGAGTACGAATAGGGAGGAAAGAATAAATTTATTTATATTTCTAAATATAGCTAGAACAAGAAAAGAATCTTATCGATAAACTGGCTGACATTGAATCGAAAATAGAAAAATACCACATATTGGAAAGTCTTTCGAAACAACATAAGATCAATGAAGATGACTTAGACGATTTTATGTCGAAATTGTCGAAAGAAAAAAATGTGGACAAAACGGAAATTCGTAGATTAAGGGTAAGTTTGCTGTACGCACGTCGTATTCATATAAACTAAAGATGATCTTTATTTCAATTTAAGGTTGAGATTCAATCACTGAAAAATGATCATACTAAATTAAAAAAATTAATAAACATTGCCCGACCAATTGATCTGCCGCCACTGCAGTTCGATGAACAAAAACAAAGTGAACTAAAGAAGAAAAATGTTTTACCACTGTATGGTAAAAGGGGCACATTCAAATTTAGTACAGTAACAACGAAACGAAAAATTGTAGCACCCGAATCGAAAGTAAAATACAAATCGGACGAGGAAGAAACTGAGGAGACCGAAGAATGTGTTTCAAAGCAGCAATCCATTGTGAAAGATGAACACAACAAAAAAACTAAATTATCGCCTAATGCTGATCATGACGAAACGATTGTTTGTAGCAATCGAGTATCTGACACATCTTTAGTATTAAATAGTACAGACAAAGAAGTAGACACAATTGCGGAATCAGAAGATTTGACAACAGAAAAACAAATTGACGATGATCAAATGTTGAATTCACTGAAGAAACGGCGACCAAGACTCCGAATACGAAATGAACGTGGACGAGAAAATGTCGACATCGATGATTCGGAAGAAATCGTTGATTCCGAAAAATATTCCACATGGATACCGCCGCCAAATCAATCCGGAGATGGCAGCACAAATTTAAACGATAAATATGGATATTAATTGAGATTTTTGTTGCTGTTGTTGTCTAAAATTTTTATTTATTAATAAAAAGTAATGAAACTAAAATCACGGACATTTTGATTACAAAAAAAAATGTAAAACCAGTAAAAAAGTATAGTCAGTTTAATTTTAATGTATACGTTTAAAATGCATGAAAATAATATAAAATCGATTGTCGCGCGAGTTAGTGGTTGAGTATAGAACTTTTTGGTCTATGGGAGAAATGTTTATTTGGTCATTTTCTATTACTTTGTCCTTATCCATTTTATCTCTACAAATAAATATTGAGTAAATTGAACACAAATGACTAAAATCCATAAAAATGATATAAAATTGATTGCAACGCCAGAACTGTAAGACATAGAACTTTTTTGTTCTATTAATGAAATCTTAATTTTTTTATTTTTTATAATTTCTGTCATTTCGTTTTTTTCTATTCCGAATTTATTTCGAGTTAATGGAAAAATAAATACACGCAGCAACATTTTAACCCCTTCTTGGATGACGGACATGTATATTTGGATTAAAAATTTCACGATGTTGCTGAATTTCTTGGTCTGCGGTAATTTCAGTTTTTAAATTTGATCATTATCCAGATTCCAGATGTATTATGATTTGAAAATTGTCTGTTAATAATCGGTGGTATAAGTTTAGGTCGATATTTTACAAGATCATTCAGTTGTTTTTATTAATATTTATTTATTTTTTTTTTCAAAATAAACTCCTACGTATCTCTACCTATTGTGTATCTACAGGTATTTACGATTTACCCTTCTTTAGCATAGCTTAACATACATAAATACAGACATAAACCAGACCCATATCCATTAAAATATTCTCCCTTTATACCTGAACCCTAATTGAATATCTAATATTTTTCTATACCTACACTTGATCCTTTTTCATGTTATTCTATTTGCCGGTATGCTTCCACCAAACCAAGTACAATTATAATGACGCATTGAAGAATTGATTTTATGGAATTCAGTATTTTCATCCCGTTAGTGAAGAGCTAGATAGAAATTGGTCAATGTATTGATATAAATAAACTATAAATGTCCCAAAATACCCTCATCGTTGACCTAGTTTAATTTAATTCCACCAATTTAATCTCGAAACTGAATAATTGGTTGATGGAAGCATCCGAGTTTTCTTAGTAATTTTGTTTTCTTTTCTTTTCTTAAGTTGCTATATTATTCTCATATTATTGTTTATTAAGCAGAATGGTAAATTTCTATGAAAACTCAAGGGACTAAAGTTTTTCGGGATCACAATAAATTTGGGTTTCATTTTAGATGAGTTTTTGCCCATTCCCCCATGTCTATTAAATCTACATCAAGACAGTTTTTCGTATAACTCTAAATGATCCATTTAAGATTTAAGTAAGTAATTAATATATTGGATTTGTGATAGAACAGTGAGGTGTGTGAGAGAGAAAGAGGAACAAACTAATGTATTTTGATTATCTATATTAATTAAATACCAAATGAAATGAACTTTTTCTGAGGATACTTCCATAAGATAATTGAACATAAAATCTTTTCCGATACACATCATGATGAAACAGATTAGGGTTTATCAGTATTGAAGGAAAAGTTACTAACCTTAGAACACGTGAAAGATGGATACAAAATCACGACATTACCATAAAAAAATATAGAACAACTGGATCAAGATTTTCATACAAACTGGAAAAACTTGTTCGGATAATAAATTAATTACTTAACTCTTAAAGGTGTTTTTATCTATTCTTCCCACAAATATTGGGGAAACACTCCAACAACTAAAAGAAAAAACGAAAGGAACCCAAAATTTTTGCTGAAAAATTAGTGTGCTTAGATTATTAGACACATTTCATAAGACATTTCAGACTGACTAATAAATTTCAATACGGTACACACCTAAATTGTTTGTTCCAAAAAAATGGTTGA
Organism: Platyura marginata; assembly: GCA_026745375.1. Lineage (NCBI taxonomy): Eukaryota > Metazoa > Arthropoda > Insecta > Diptera > Keroplatidae > Platyura > Platyura marginata. The sequence goes on along the minus strand of JANSTT010022204.1, from coordinate 6,431 downwards.
TCAGGAAGTGGTAACAATGACGATCATCTTTGAAATTATCTTTTATTGCATTTTTTATTTTTAACAGACCAAAACCAAATTAAATGACATTTGGCGAACATGCAACAAAATTCGGGCAACCGTATTTCGAACTGGAATCAATTTATGGGACTATTTTAAACTTTTGGATCCTTCGGGAAATACATTAATTTCAGGTTTATATTGATTTTCAGCGTGGATTAAATTATTACCTTGTCTTGTCTAGAGTCAAAATTTATTAACGTTCTTGGACAACAACTACGCGGTTTAATTGGATTGTCCGAACAAGAAATATCCGAACTGACCGATTATTTTCGAGTACAGGATGGTCGAATAGCTTATGTGCAATTTTGCAATGTTATTCATTCCGATGGTAAGCTGCCTGTTAATACTACGGCGGTTAAATTTGTAATGTTCCTATTTATAGTACCAGACCATACTGTCAATCCAGATCTTGTAACTGGATTAGAATGGGAAGATCCGCTACACAAAAATCGTCTATCAGACAGTGAACATAGACGATTATGTGTGCTGCTAACAAAAATTGCCCAATCTGTTAGATTACGTGAGCTCGTTCTAAGACCATATTTTCAAGATTACGAATTGGTAATTGGGGTCGCAATTACCATTGAAATTGAGAATTCGGTTAAAGAATTTTTATTTAGATTGCCAAAAATACCGGAACTGTAACATTGGCGCATTTTGCTCGAGTTCTACATTTTTTGGGTTTACTTCTATCGTCCGATGACTTTACGTTGTTGGTAAAACGATTTATTAAAGATTCCTATACCGTAAACTATGTGGCATTCGTTGATGAAATTGAGAAAATGGTTCGATATTTGGATACACGTCGTTTGATTGATTACTCAGATGTATGGATGTGTCATTTATAGACAATGGCATAGGGAACACATTGGAGATCCAATCTGTTCTATCTCCAATACTTACTTTATGCCATTGCAATATTGATGTTTTATCAATAAACTCAACACCTACTCTATATATTTTAAGGATATAAAAGAAAATTTTCCGGGTAAATTACTTGACGCTGAACTACCAAAATTGCCTAGACCCGAAATCGGAAAAGTTAACTTTGCAAGCGTCTTTGGCAAGGAAACATCCATCCATCCAGTATTAGCACCGGCCAAAGACTTCAAATCCGCTGCAGATGTATGTTTGAACTGATTTCTAACCCCAAATCAGAGTAACCAAAAAAACAAAACAAATATCTTTCCAGGTTGTCTTACGAATCAAAAAACATGTTCACGAAAATAGTCTACGAGTCAATGAATATTTTCGAGTAATTTTGACAGACCTACTATCAATCTATACAGAAAATCGATAATATTTTAAAATCGACCTCCTTTTAGGATTTCGATTCCCTTCGAAGCGGATACATAACCAGAGCACAATTTCTGCGTGGTCTCGATGCCCTTGGTGTTACCGGTCTGCATCGCTTGTATATATGCGAGAAGGAGCTAAATGAATTGTCCAATCTGTATGCAGATTATCATGATCCAAGCAGAGTTAGTTGGAAAACATTTGAAAATGATATAGATGAAGGTTTCATTGAGAATATATAAAATTGGACTCTTGTTAACAATTCCCATTTCTCTAACTACACAGTGTTCACCATAAGATGTCTGGACAAAAAACCATACGAAATTGTTGAATCACCGCCGCAAGTGATTGTGGATCTACCGAGAGATGGCAGCGAACATTGGCAAACGCAATCCAATGATATTCGGAATTTATGCGAAGAGGCCGTTTTTAAGATTAATGCCAAAATTCGAAAACGCAGAATATATTTGGAACAATTTTTCAAGGATCTAGATAAGTAATGTAAAAATAACATTTTATGGATTCCAATCTCAACTAGATTGTCTCAAACTCGTGTCTAGATTAATTATAGGCCATGTAAGTCGTACTCAAATGAGACAAGTCCTCCTTACAAATCAAGTTCTTCTTTCCGATGAAGAATTATACGCACTGGAGAAACGCTACAATGATGATATGGGATTTAACTATGTGCGATTCCTAAATGAAGTCGATCCAAAGGAATATGCAATTCCTAAAGTATACTATTTGCGATGATAATCCTAAGATTGAATATAAATTTCTGATTATTAATTGTTTAGTTTGAAGAGCTAAGGAACAAAATGGATCTGATCAATGCCGCAAAGGTAAAAGAGACTGCAACAAATAGAGAAAAGGATATCGTTCAGGTGATGGCGAGAATTAAAGGAATGGTGGTCAGAAAACGTATTCGAATAATAGACTTTCTAAAAGGATTCGATTTGCACAATGAACTGTGCATTTGTGAATCAGACTTTAGGCGTGGACTGAACACTGCTGATATCAAAATCAGTCCATCTGAAGTTGATCTTATATGTCATGTGTAATTTCTTTAAAAAAAACTAATGAAAACTTCATAAAAATAAATTTTCAGATTTAAATCACCACTTCGAGATGGATCTGTTGACTATAAGAGATTTTGTCAAATTATCGAAGAAGCCTTTTACCAATCATGCCTAGAACGTGGACCGCTTATTGTTCCATTGCAACATTATCCATCGAATGATGGTCCATTAAATTTTTTGAATTTTAAAGAACGAAATGTAGCAGCCAAAGCACTCGAAACAATGGCCAGATATTCTGATCAGATTTCCAATTTGAGCTCCTTGTTTGAGGTAGTCTTTTCTTTCTACTATAGTTTAATACAAATGAAATGATGGAGAAATGATGAAATAATGTATTAGGATTATGACAAAGTTAATTGTGGCACATTATCTCAAAATCAATTTTTGAGAGCTCTAACAACAAGGGGTTTGAACACTGTGGTTTCAAGTAAAGAGTTTGACACAATATGCAAGTGTTTTGGTGTGGAACGAGGTAAATTTGTTTAGTTTAATAGAGGTAAAATAAGTGGGAGCATTTTCTTCACTTAAAATTTAAAATTTAGGGCTCACCCCTTCTATACCTTGATTTCAAAGTAATTGAGGTAACTTTGTGTTCTCTCTCATGTCAACATCTTTTTATTTCATAATAGAGTAATATAGAAAAAGTTCAAAATTTGGGAAGAAAGCCCCACTTTTCATCTCATCGATTCAAATTTTGGGCGGTTGAAGCCTTCCCTTCTCACACATTTGTTTTCATTGTTAATCATTTGTTAATACTTAAAAATACTTACATTTTGTACATTTTTAGGTTTGCGAATTGAAGTTGACTACCGCTCATTTCTCCGTAATTTGGATCTATTGTTTGCCACACGTGTCAATAATCCGTTTTAGTATTGTTTTTGTATATTTGTAGCTGTTGATAAAATAAAAACGATTATTATGAACTTTTATTTATTGACATAAGTAATGTTTACTAACTGAATCAAAGTATTCAATACTAACAACGAATAGTATTCAAGCTACTAATTACGGATTAATTACGGATTTACAGCTTATTCATAACAATTTTCAGCAATTTTTAATTAAGTAGTAGTAGTAGTTGTTTTAGTTTGATTCGAAGAGCCCTTTAGAAAGTAAGAAGAGTTATTTGATCTAGCAATGAGCCATACAGCCAATTTTTAATTAAAAAACATGAAAATAAAACGTTCTTATTGTTTTTTTTTACATCAAGTGATTTCTATTTAAATTATAAAAGGACGGCGTTTTTTTAAAAAGTCTTGAATACAAAACCAAACCAAAGATTGGGTATTTGGGCTAAACAGACAGATCCATAAACCCACGAATTCCAAAAGTAGGTATTGAATTTGCACATCATTACTATTGACATAAATGGGCCCAATGGCGCGAAACATCGATGGCAGCGGCCATTTTTATAACAATTTCGTACGGGTACAAAAGAAGTACTAGATTGTATTAAGATGAAAAGTTATACTAAACCTACAGCAAAATTTAACACCTATCGTCAAGCATGGGAATTATAAATAATTTACCCAAAATGCCATGCAGAAACCGGCAAAATTTTGTAGCCTCGCGTCTTTTCCGGCATTTTGTCCATTCTTCTTTGAGTCTTGTTAGTGAGTGCACGTATAATTTAATTTAAGAATTTATAGTTGATAAAAAATTAATTGAAAAACAATTTTAAGTTTACTATAGTTCTTTAATAAGTTAAGGAAAAGCCTTAAAATGGCAAATCAAGATCTTGAGATGAACGGTGAAGATTTTTCACAAGACGTTCGGGCTGGTGAAGATGATCAAATGAACGGCGATGGTATGAATGGTGAGAATGGAGGTAGTGCCGAAGCTCCTGGACGTGATGACGACAGGTAAAATAATTTAATTATATTAACTGCATCATTTTTTCGTATTTAGAAAGATTAAAAGTAGGTAAAAATTATATCGATAAACCCACAACGTAATGGCGTCGTTTTGATATTTTTTTAATATAATACTAGCAATAGAAAATCTTGAATCATCGGTTCATTGTTTATTCGAAGAATTCAATTTATTATTGATATATATAATAGACGTTTGTATTTATATAAATCTACATTTATTATGTGTGAAAACTGCGTTTTTTATAAGTAATTTTTCGATTTATTCGTACGATTTTTGCTGATGCGCTTGTTGCAAAAGAAATGGCGTCTTTATGATCGACAAATTTTATTTGCCTTTATACTTGCAGTTGAAAAATCACTATATGTGGATACAATAATTTTATTACAATTGATACGAAAAATGTTTGTATTTTATATTTTTGTTTTTGTGCATAAGATATTATATTTTCTCCACCAAATATTTTTTAATTATTTTTACCGGGTTATTGATTGCAGACATATTTTCTACCATTTTGTCAGCAATTTTATCATGCGTAGATTGTTTTAATATATTCAAAAAAAAAAGAAAGAAAAAAAGTGTCTTTAATCTACAAATTTATATGGAATTTTATTAATGCTCAACGATATTATATTTTTATGTAATGTAGAATTTTGCCCGTTCTTTGTAGTTTTGTAAGATCTCATTTTAAATTCAAACAATGACGCTATTCAAACTTATAGTTATTATATATACATACAATACAAACACCAATACCAATACATAGAAAAACATTCGCCGCCATGAATTTTTACTGCCAATAATCTTGAACATCTGTTAATTGGTTCGAATACACGTCAGACGCACATATTTTGGCGCATTAATTTCAGTAATGACCAGTCATCATCAATCATACCCTAATTATATTTTACACACACTTATTTTGTTTTTCTTTCTAAAATCGACTAAGCTTGAAAAATTGGTGAATTTTTGTTCAATTCTTAGAAAATATTTAAATAGATATACAAAAATTCTATTAATTTAAAATATTCATCGTACCAACCATATTTTTTGTTTAAAAAAAAAAAAAAATTAATTTTCGTTAAAAATATTTCCGAAAAATAAAAATATGGACCTAACAAATTGGGAAGTTTTTACAAAATTATATATCTATAGAATGGACGGGGGGTTTTTTTTTTAATTTGAAATATTATTGCTATAGTTCTAGAACAAAACGTCCGTCTTCCAAAAAAAATAGTTAAATATAAACTTGACATATAATTGATTCCTAAAAAATTGTGACCAATTTACACAAAATTTGTTGAAAGGGGTTTTCTTCTATTCTCATTTTATTATTTATGTTTATTTTACCAACAAAAAATTAAAATTATTAAAAACACTCTACTTTATTATTGCGCCTTCGTTTAGTAACATTAATAAAGGTGCGTTTTTTTATATTGTTTTCCCAATATCAGACTTCTTTTTTCAGCCATATTTACTATACTGGAGTTTTTTTGTGAGTCAATTTTAGGAACAATAAAAAGGTGTGCCATTTATATATTTTGCTACATTATCAATTATTAAAACGTAGTACCATTTTATTTAATTTGTTATGCTTTATAAAAAATACCTATAAATGTAAACAATTAATTTAAATAACAGGGGCTGCAATTTTTTTTTTATTTTTTAAACAATTTTACTGATCTTTTTATTAACATCGACAACGAAAATGCTTTCTAATTTTTCATTTAATCGCGATACTTCTACTTTGATACTTCTATTTTACTTGTTTTTTCAGATTTTTTTTTACAATTGTAGGATATAATGTTAAGTAATTTGTTATTTAAATGAAAACATCAATGTTAAATAAAAATATATTTTTTTTATTTTAATGACATTAACGCAATGCTTGGGGTTCGTAACATTTCATTTTTTGTGTAGGTATTTGTACACAATTTGTTTCCATTATATAAAACAGTGGCTCGAAAGATTTTTTTTTTTTTTTAAATTAGTGACGTGCGTAAATATTAATATTTCTACACATTAGGCTATGCCACACACTGTTGTCATTGGGCGCCCAAAACAGGTTATATAGGCAAAACGTAAAGGGTAAAATTGCCTATATAACCTGTTTTGGGCGCC
>JANSTT010022193.1:0-42844 GCA_026745375.1 Platyura marginata | reverse complement strand
AATGTATATAATAAAAAAGCCAGAAAAAGTATCTTTCTAAAGATTTTCGTACAAAAAAAAAACGATAAAATAGAAAAACATTAACATGTCATTTTGGAATGTCTGTCCTCATCTATCAGCGTAGACAGACAGGGTTTTTAATAAAAACGGGAAAATATATAGCGAAACATTTAGAACTGAGAGCGGTATCATGACAGTCAGTATTTATATAACAAGAAAAATATAAAGTGAACCCAGTTCTTTCTTTTGCTTTTAGGGGGTAAAACTAAACATTATAAGAACCAACTTTAAGTTGTATTTATTCAATTTTTGCAATTTCGTAACTCTCATAATTTTCCAGTTTTCCAACTAATGCACTCCATATACTAGAGACTATGTAAACTTTAAAATTCACTATATTTTACGTATTTTAATATTCTAAAAAGAAAATGTAGCTAATATTTCTTTATTTATATGTTGTACAATATGAGTATTTTAAATTTTTAATTCTACTACAGAGAACTTTTGAATTAGTGTAGCCATACTATGTATATTAGAGTTTTGTTATTTTTTGCTTGTGATTAATGTATAACGATATGAATTATATCGACTTTATGAATTATTAAGCTCAGTTTAAGTTCTAAAGTGGTTGGGTTATTAGCACCGGATGACCGACAGTCGAGTCTTTAGAAACAACGTCAAAAGAATGAGACGTACTAAAAAGCACAGGCTGAATGCTGAATTGGAGAAATTACAGATACAAAAGTTAATTCATTGTAAAGATTGTAAGTAATTTTTTACAAATAATTAGGAAGCTAGAGCTGGATCTCTGTCTCTATAGGAGCCAGACAGGCAATAGTAACAAGAAAGTTGGATATTGGTTTTTCTTATTTTTATTCATGTTTCTCGTGTGACCTTCGATTAAATAAACTTACATAATTTAAATTTAATTGTGCATTATGCATTGTATAGTATATTGAAACTGTGTATGTAGTCAGAATTACAGTTGAGGAGTACATGTCCTGGGAAGCGTTTAATGCCCATCAGTGATATCGATCGAAATGGGGGCACTGATATTTCGATATTCAGTGTTGGTATTAAATAAATAGCATCAGTATCGAAACATTTTTATATGTTAAAACCAATTTTAAGTTGGAAAAAAATATTGTTTTTGAAAATATTAAAATATTGAAAAATAAAAACATTTTTATTTAATTTTCTTATTCGGGTATAGCATAATATTGGACATGGACATTGAACGACGCGTTATAGAAAAATAACAAAAATTAACAAATAGAAAAATATTTATTGGGGATTGAACGCAAACCTGATTAAAGATGTCTAATATTAATATTCGTATATGGTGTTTGAAGTTTGTAACGACAATTTTTCATGTTGTATTTGAATTAGTATGTCGAAACATTTTCATCATCAAAATATATGTATGTATGTATATGTAAGTACATTATGTACATTTATGTAAGTATACATATATGAAATTATAAATAAATGTAAAATATATAATTACATACCTATTTAAAATATTTTTCATTTTCATAACCGCAAAAAATGGTTTTTTGTGTGCTGAAAATTCCAATATATATTTATACTCGTATATAAGTATTTATTGAATTATTTACATAATAATGTTTAAAATGCATGACTGATTTACCGTTGAATTTTTAATTGCAACCGCTAAAAGTTTTCGAAATGTTGACACTATTGGATCGGGTTGTTGATAAATTTGCTAAATACCACAAAACATTTAATTGGGATATATGTACATGAAAGTATGTTGTTTGCATACACATTGCATATTTAATACATATTATCGTCAATGTTTAAATTTGTACATAAACAATGTTGCGGAAAATAAATATTTACGTTCATTTATCACAGATTTAAAAAAAAAATTCTGCCGTTGACAGAATCGAAAAATATTTAATTAAATGTTATACCTACATAATATTATTTATGAAAACTGTGTGACCTATTTTATGTTAATTTACATATACCTATATACGTACATATATGTATCTTAAAAACTAAAAAAACGGCGCATAATTTTCTGCATTAAATATGAAATACAATAATATTATGTAGATGTAGAATAAAAATTTATACATATTGTTTTTTAATATTATTATTAAATTTTTTTTTCTTCATTTTATAAAACTTAAAAATACAAAAAAAAGCTCATCTTGAAAAAACTTTTCGTTTAAAAGTTATTGGCCTTTTTTTGCTCAGCTGATACCAACGAACTCTGTTAAGTTGTTTTATGGAAAAACCCCTTATAAGGCATTTACTGCGTTTTCATTTTTTGACTATGATACTTACACTCAAAAAAGTGTTTATATCTTTCCAAAAGTTTCTAAATAAAGGTTAATTTTATCGTATGCGTAAAAATTTTTTTTGAAAAAATCTCATTAACTGTCCGCGGCATATAAAATTAACTTTAATTTGCTTTTTTCTCAAAACTATGTTTTGCCGTATATGGGTTTTTTCAATTAAAATAAAAAATTACAATATATTATGTATATTGTAATTTTACAATAAGGATCGTTTTAGGTATATGTTTAATAAACATTTATGACATCAAGATAAAACGCCTAAAAACTGAAAACATTTAAGATATGTATTAGGTACCTAATATCTACACAAATTTCCTTTTGCGTAATAATCACGTTTTAAATAGGGTAAATTTTTAGCACGGTGCATACATAATTAATTGTATGCTGTTTAAAATATTACATGTCAAGAAACACCCCTACTATTGTCAGGCATAAAGCATAAAAATATGTGACGGTAACATTTACCCATCGATCGTGCTAAATATCAAGAAGTGACATAAAAAGGCCATATAAAATGTATATTTGTTCACAAATGGAACAATGGAATGAAAAAGGGGGAGGCATTGAATTGACAGTCCGTAACAATATCAATTCTTCGCTTCTCGTTATCGTAATGATACAATAAAAATTGCGTAACTTTTTGTTGGACACCTGCAATCTGAAAAATAGAAGAAAGAAAAATCTGACTAGTTTTTAAATTTCTTAGTATTAAAAATATGGCCCACCTATATATTAATTGAATTTCTCAATATCCAAAAGATTTTATTAAATTCTGTTCATCGTTATGTCCTACACCATCTTCTAGCGACAGTGTGGCTAAATATGTTTCTTATTCAACGAACTCTATCCTCTTCATAAATACAATAACTCTACAATATTAACAATGGTTTATAAAAATATCTAAGTTATACCTAATGATATTAATATTAATACAGAGACCGAGACCTTAGAGCAAAAAAAAAAATAATATTTATACTTATGTATATGTATAGGTGATATACATCCACCCACAACAATGTTAACCATCAGAAGAGACGTTTAAAGGTAGAAATTCCTATATTTGCATTAACAGCCAGAAAACAAGATACGAAACTTTGGCAATTCAAAGACTTTGTATTTTGTTAACTCAAGTTGTTTAACTTTTAAACTTCAGTCATAAACTCGATGCGCAAGTGTTAATCGTAACATGAAATTTACATATCTAACCGGTGTACAGACACGACAAACTCTTGTGGTGTAAGAAGGGTTGTTATCCTATTTCATAATGAATGTAGAAACATTTTACCTTCCGCAAATAGTAAAGTCAAAAGTACAATTTAATGTTATAAATTTTGAGACAAATTCACTCACTACACAATGTCATGAAATGTTAGACGGATATGACTTTATAAAAATGTTTTCATTTTGAAATTACATAATGTGTGCACTCATGTTGAATTTCTAAACACATTACGTATACTTAAATAACAATAGAAGATTTCATTCAGTGTTAAGTTTTTATTTTCCTTGAGGAATCTAGATAGAAAGTTTATATTTTGAATTTTAATTAATCGACTGATAGAGAGTTGATTTGTTAAGCTATCAAATATCAAATCTTCAAATTTATATCCAGTATTTTGTAATTGAAATTGTGAATTATTTTATTGTTTTTTTATTATTTTATTTACAATTTTAAATTTCATATTTAAACGATATATACTAATAATAAATTAAATACGCAATGTATTGTTAGGGATGTTGTATGAGTGGTTGGTAGTGAAAGGAAAATATTAAGGATAATAAATAAAAAGCAAGTTCAATACTGGTAGGGTTTATACTCAATTAAGTCGGTATTGCATAGCTCTGGCTCATTTTGGCCACTCGAAATGTATATATTACGCCATTACTCAACCCTTCAAAAACTTTGAAATGAACAGCAATATGAAATATTTTCCAAAAATGCATCATTTGAAGCACTTGACTGAAATATCGAAATAACAACACGATATTTGTTTTTTCATCGAAATTTCGGCATAAATCATGCTAAATATTAATATATGTATGTACCTGTTTGTTTGACTATTTTTTTTTTGTTTTGTTATCAGTACTGAAGTGGAATCAAGCACATAAAATTCTCACGCTGATATGGAGAGATTGTAATAAATAATATTCTATCTAGAACGCAACAGCTGATATTAATATTCGAGTATATCTACAAGGCCCCCTTCTCACTCTCTATGTATAACATATAAGTACCTTATGTAGGTTACATCATTTTTTTTTTTTTATTTTGAAAGTGTACCCCATAAATAACAAAAAATATTCCAGAAAGCAGTTCAATTTTTCCTACATGAAGAAAACTCCATATATACGTACATATAAACTTTTGCCAAGATGTGTCTTATCTATATAGAGGAAGGTAGATGGATAAGTATAGATGTGAAGAGTAGAGGGATGTAAGTAAGTTTAGAAATTGTCTTCAATGTAAATGGTGCACGTCTAGGGTTATGATTATTGTTATAGTTATGCTATTTTTTTTATTACAACGCATAGGAACGTTTTATTAAATTCCAAAAGTTCATGCGAGGTAAAATATTTAACAAATTGCTATATTGTGAACGTACTGAAAGCAGGTAAACGATTTTTATATTTAAATTTTTTAATATAAGAAGTCGGCATTTCTGTACATAACAGAAAGATTTATATGGAAGTATTTTTATGCATATCTCTCTGTTAGAAATTATTCCAAAAAGCTTGTGCGTAGGTTTCCTTAAATGAGATCAAGATTTCTATTTGCGTCATATTGCAGGAAACTTGTTTTCCTCCCATTTCTAGAGAATGTGTTTCGTTGTCATATAAGTTGTTTGTTCAAAGTTCTTCTTGTTTGCTCAACGATTTGGATCTAGTAATGTTACATAAGTATATTTGTACAATGGTACATAAATACATATGTATATCAATAAAATCGTTTCTGAGGAACTTTTATGATGATTTATGTAACTAAAAATTAAAATTTTCTAAAATTGAATTGTTGAAATAAATATGAAAAAGGAATTCTAAAATCACAATTCTTAAGTGGCCAACAGTAGTTATTGTCGGGTTTATCACTAATTTTCATGACATGCTAATGTAGAAAAAAAATAAAATAAGAACTAATCAGTAAATTTAAAATTAAACTACAATATTCGCGTTTAAATTTACTTAAAATTTATCTTACACTGTAATTTAAATTATGAATGTTTGCAAAAGACAAAATTTCACAGTGATTTTTTGTGAAATATAGAAACAAATTTTTCATTCAAAACACCTTTTGATTATAACTTCTGAACACTAATGAAATTTTTTTAGACCAAATTCAAAATCATCGATCGCTTTTTAAATAGTTCATTTTAAAATTTACCTTAATAAAATAACGTTTCAAAAACTATCTATACGTTAAATTTGAATAATTAATAATAAAATACTAGCTATATTCCTCATTCTCAACGACCAAAAAACAAGCGCTTTACATTTTATTATTTAAAAAAATTCGACCTCTTACCGATTTCAATTTGAGAAAGAAATATATATGTATATAGTTATGTTAGTTTTAAACTTTACTGTCTCAATAACAATGCTATTAAAAACTAAAAACATTTTCTAACAAAGAAATTTCTCTATAAAATTTAAGAACTCTTGATTAAATAATTTTTATTAAAAACTAAAGTAAAAATTAAATTGATAACTTGATAAACAATTAAAATATTAAAAAATAAATTTAAATACTCGATTTTCAAAAACAACATCAAATGACAAATTCTGTCGCCACATTACAGTGTCAAGAACTTACAAGAAGTTACAATTAGAAGGAATTTTGGATGGAGAATTTTTTTCTTAATAAAATCAATTCTAAATCCACCGAAACTCTTTGTATAACACTTTATTTTATATGTATGTACAATTGTACAAATATTGGTTTGGACACGTCCAATTAAGTATCGAAATAATTTTTTTTTTAATCAGATAACAATAAAGTGTGTGAAATATTTTCAAAATAACTATCTATTATTTCTATTTGAACGTACGATTGATGAATATCAACAAAAAGCAATCGCTTTTGTTATCACCAAATCTATTCCATTTCACTCCACCTAAAAGTACTGAAATACCCTCGTTCAAAACATTTTAACCATGGGAAATTTAATAATTTCAATTGGCATATTAGCTTGCTTCACTTTTATAATTGTTGTTTGAAGCAGTGATCCGTTTTGCTTTGTTTAAAATCGTTTGATTGTTTAAACGTAAATAAAGAGGGATGTTCAATGATACTATATTGACTATATTCATTGTAAATGTTTTAGCAATATAGCATCATATACCAAATAAGGGGATGTTTTTGGACGAATATATCTGTCTGTACATGTATGTACCTATACTGTACGTACCGTACATATAAGAACCCTATCTGAAATATTGCTAGAAATTTGTATATAAAATATTAATAGATTTAAGTTTTGTATACCTACATATGTACATATGTATGTCTATCACTTATAGACACAAAAAAACACTACTATACTATTCAATTTAATATAAAAAAAAAATCTTCTAGCATACAACCGAATTACCACCTGGAGAGATGGATGAATATAGTCTCTACCGGATTAAAGAGATTTTATTCGATTTATCGCAATGATATGGACTTATTTTGATCGGGAAAGGAGGTATGGCACACGACCACTGTATTAAAAACACATACTTTTTGTAATATTTATTTGTAACATTGGTACCTACACCATGCAACATGTGACCAAAGGCTCTATGGAACTTCTTTTTCTTTTTAGTTTTTAGGGGATATGCATATCAATTTCACAGGAAATTGATTATTAAGTTTGGCCACGCGCCGCTTGCCTGTTGCTAAATACTCTGGTTAATAGCATTTTAAACACACTATAATGATGTCATGTGAAGTACTTAATATATTTTGATTGAACTGATATGTAGAAAAAAGATGGTTTTTGATGTTTACTGTCAACTCCGGTCTATCAATTTCAATTAGACGGACCCATCCAAAATGTTTAAATTGATTGATCACTGCGCTGCGCATAACGGATTGTTTTTGAAAATCTGTAAGTTTACATAGTTTACATAACTTTTAAAATTATGGTTGACACTTGACAGTATGTAGTTGAATGATTTACAATAGAAAATTCGTATATTTGAGGGTTTTCTTTCTAATGTCATTGTGGTTATTTTTATTGATATTTAAACTCTTCAATGTTAGTATAAGCTTTCAAATTAAAATAATTATTATTGGAACAAAAAAAAAAGAGGAGGTGACCGACAACTGTCAACTAATAACAGAAGAAAAACAGATAAGTATAGACTTACTTCCAAAAAATTTACATTTAAAAATTTAAAAATTTAAAAAAAGACAATTTTTTTTACAAAATCATTAATAACAATATATCAATACACATACTCGTATTATGTTGCTTAACACCACGAATAATTTGTCAACTGGTATACGATATAAGTATAAAAACCCTTTTGAAAATTTACCCCACATTTAACACCCTTTCAATATGTCAAACTATTGCTAATTAATTACCCTTTTTGTTAATAAGTCTCGATTAATGTTTTCCATCACGATTTTATGTTTTAATCTGTTTCATGATATTTAAACACTTGTTTGTGAAGTCAGCAGTTTTTTTTTGTGACTAAAAATAAATTCGAAACAACAGATGGACAAACAAGTATTTAACATATATATGGAAAATAAATGAAAATCAAATAAAACTTTAATTTCAAATTAATTGCTTGTTTTTTAGAGTACCTATGTACGAATACATAAAAGAATTAAATGAACGAGACAGTAGCTGTAAATTTTAAAAATTTTGTTTCTTGTTTTAAATTTTTCTTAATATTTATACAATAGAATAAAAAACTTTCATACAGTTTTAAGAGAATTTCATTAACTACCCACTCAACCCACTCAACGCAAAAAATCCCGAGCGAAGCCACAAAAATTTGGAAATTCTATTTTAGTAATTTGGACTTAAGTACATTTAATTATTTGTTTGTTTGATGAATCAAAATATCTGTGCTGAACTGTTCTCAAAAACAAAATATGTAAATTAAATTTTTAATTATATTTGAAAAGTGACACGCAATTAAACATTTCATTTGCATATCCTTAAAGAAACAATGGCAACAAATTTTCATCGAAATTAGAATTTTATTTCAATCAAAAATATAAGATGAATATTCATATGATGCTACAAAAACCAAATCTAAAGAAATTCATTAATTTCACCATTCGCATAATAATCATCTCTTTTGCATTTAATTGAAAAGTTAAGAATCCGAATATCTTACAGTATACGTTTAGATAACTACTTTAAAAGAGGATAAGAGGTTTTTTTAAGCACTTATCATCAGTTCATGAGATTTAAAGACTAATTTTTTAACTGAATTTAAAAATATATGGTAGTTTTTAATAATTTAATGACTAAGGACCGGGTAGTGTACATATGTAGTATTTGTAGTAAATGTAATTATTTAATGATACAACAATTTTTATCAAGTTTCCAAGTTCATTTCAAAATAAAAGCTACAAAATATATTACTGTCAGCAAATCGCTAAACCACTACGGAAACCACTAAGCACACTTTCGAAAGTACCGACTTTGGAAAACTTTTCGTGCTATTGTTTTGCTTTAACATCTTTTAGGATATCCGTTTTCCTGTTCCAAATGTTTTGTATGTTAACTCCGTAGCTATTTTCTAAGGCAAAAGTGGTAACAAAGAGAAATAAAATAGAAAACATAAATATTTAATATTTGTAAAGTTTGACAAATAAGCTTATATGCGTCTTTAACACAATACACATTTTATTAAATCTGTATTATGAGTATTAATGTGGTGATATAAAAAAAAAGTTTCCATCTTTTACGTTAGTGATTTTAAATTTGTTTACCTGGATAATGACAGTTGGTAGTAAAAATACTCAAATAAAAGCTAAAAAAATTAAAAAGAATTGTTGCGGAATACACAGATCTTATACGGTCATCCAAAAAACGGTCGTAAAATGTTAAAATTCAATAAATATGAATTGCCGGATAACTGAAAAGATGTCACAAAAGTCCATTCTCAATTATACTTTCAATCCATTCGTCTTTTTCTTTAGCTAAATAAAATTTGAGAATGCCCAATATCTAACAATGGAATTAAAAGCACGCAACATTTTGCTCACCGACTCGAAGGGACCGCAATTTGCTTGATGAAGTGAGAAAGAATAATTTGTATATTATTAGGAGTGAGTAATATATGGAAATCGAGGAGGACCAAAACTATGCGTCTTATTAGGGGTAAACTAACAAAAACAAAGGACAAAAACTGAAAACTATGATACTTTTTGGCTAACTTTGTACCCGGAATGTGTATGTAATAATGATAATGAATGCAAATTTAAAGATTTCTCATGTTCTATGTACAATTGTACATATGTATCTATGTACACCTATTTAGTTATATACAATTCAAAGCTTCAACATTAACAATATATATTGCTGGGTAGGTTATATTGCCTTGCCACATTTAAACAAAAAGGCATTCTATTGTAGTATTACCTAAATATGTTAAATATATTCACAAATGTTGTTTACAAAATCAAAACAAACAAACAAATGGATTATATAATGTAGGTAATATAGTTTTAGGTAATAATTCTGACATGTTTGCTCATATTACCGAATTTTAAATTTTAAGGATTATGAGAGGTACCTACAAGTCAATGCCACAGCGTGCTAACACTTTGGCACAGATGGTCGAACAAAATTGTTTCCAAGCATACTTCAGATTCAATGCTATTGGAGTTTTTTTTTCTCCATATTATACCATACTCTTGTCTATATGAGTGGTTGGTTTCGTTTGGGAAGTGAAGCGAGCTAATTTAGATTTTACCCGTTTGTTTGGGTTGAAAAAACATTCTAGAAAGAAAAATAGTACATTTAATGGGTACAAATATATATACATATTAGTAGGTAATATAATAATCATTGGGGCATACCATAATATTTACAAATTGTTGAAATTATACCTAGAGGCTATTATAAATGATATATCTAAATATCTACACTCTAAATTTTATAACCTTTTACTTAAAAAATATATATGAAACGAAATGTATAGCTTAGATTTAAAGAAGCAATTTTTACTTAAACAAACCATTTTTATAGAATCTAGCCATTGATGTTCTCATTTCTATTAGTTTAACTTTTTCGATAAAATGAGAAAAACTTTTACTCTCTAGAACTTGAAGTAGGTATCTACCCACTATTTAAAAAAATGTTTTATATTAATGGAGATAGTTAAAATAAATAAAAATAAAAATTATAAATGAGTTTCCGGTAAAAAAATGATTAAAGTTTCGGAAAAAAATAGAAGTAAATATTGCTTAACCCTTATGGGGACGGCAAGGTACAAATGTACCTAAAGTGACTTGGAAAGTAAGGTACAAATGTACCTAAAGTGACTTTGAAGCTGCTCCTTTGCCTGAAATTTCGTATATACACATGTAGCAAACATAATTATACATATACTCATCTACAAAATCGGTCCCTGAGTCACAATTACCACCTGGATGCCATTTACATATGTAGGTACATTTGTACCTATACCGTGTTGATGAAAGATTACCTATTTGCCGTTCACATAAGGGTTAAATGTGTTTTATATGAAAATAAAAATGATATTATATGAAATTATTTTTTCTAGTGGAAATAATTTTAAAAAGATTGTTTACATGCACGATATTTTTTTTGTTTTACAAAAAAAGGGGTTTTTTTCTATTTTTTGGTATTGCAATCAAAGCATTGTCTTGGTCTTGAAAAATGTGCAAGACCAGGATTGATTTTGCTCAACACTAAACAATAGCTATATATGTAGCTATTAAGATAACTAAAATAAAACGTTAATAAGATTGCTTCTACATATATTGTAAATACTTCATAAATGAAAAATGGAAATGGAAAAGCATAAAGAGTTTAAAACATTTCACAAAACATAATTGCATAATATACAAACCAAAATTTCTAACATAGTAACCGTTGAAATAACACTTCTGACCATTTTCAGCTCCTTTTGCTCGAATATGGATGAATGAATTTGATATTTCAATAAGTGTAAGTTGTGGAAAATATTACAAATGTTTGTGGTAATGTTGTCTGGATACCATAAACTTAAAACTTGAAAAACATTTATATTTTGATACGGTTCTCTTTTTTGGGATAAATAACAATTATGTGTATTAGAGTAAACATAATTAATTGAATAATATTTCTTTTAGAATATTTATTGAATCATTACACAAAAGAAAGCTCAGACTCGGATGGAGAATTTCTACAACCACAGATCTGATATCGACTTCTTTTAACTTTTAACAAGTCGGCATAATATTTTTATAGCCTATATTCCGATGAAAAGTAAATGACGAAACGTTGAAGCAATATTTACGATATAAAAGTCGGCATAGTGACGTCACACTGATAATTGCTATCTTTATCAAAAGTGGTATGTATGAAAGAATCCGGCCTTTGAACGCGATGAATAAGTCGCGTTAAAGAAACATGTTGAAGAAGGTCAAAAGTTCTATTATTTTAGCATCTGCTTCCCCCAAACACAAAAATGAGATCGTAATTACACGCTCCATGGTAAACAAGTCGTTTATGGCAAGAATTTGGGATTGTTCACCGCATACAGCTCATTAAAATTTTTCTTTAAACAGACCTTGTGTGTCTTCTAGGAAATTGGTATTGTTAGGAACTAATCGTACAACCACACGAAGACAATACTTTTATTCGGCCTTGCTTCCATTACAAACTATATTTTTAGATACATCAATGTATTCCGACACCATGTACCTACTATACACGCATAATGGTTTAATTTTATCATGCATTTTTCAATATTTCAAATCAAATTTACACAAATACGCCAACAGATCGGCCATTTTTCTTTATAGTAAGTCCTATAGCATCTCTATTCGATTGGTTTTGATATATATAAAATAAGGTTTTAAGAAGCTTACACGCTTATAATCTAACGATTTGAAATCTCTTGTTTTTGTATGTCGTCATTTTGTTTACCCACACTTGATCCTTTCATTCATTGGCATTCCCAATCGCAACGCTTGGTATACCCAGTCTACCGTCATTTTATGTACAGTAAATCTTCGCCTATAGCCCCATACCCAAACGTGACTGATTTTCCCTTTTATTCAACGTTTAGCAAACATGGCGAAATATCTTTAAGGGTGGTATGAAAAATATGGGGGAGTTATAGGCAATAATGTTGGTTTGAGTGAACCCAATATTACTTTCAATACTGTTTTTTAGCGAATTCCTTTGAGCTATGTTTTTTCTACTTCTACTTTCTACTTTTCCTGAAAAACACAAGGCCTTACGTAAATATATTTATAGATATATTTCGGAAGAGACAAATTTACGTAATCACACGCTCCCAAAAAAGGCAAAAGAAAAATATATTTTATTTCTTTTGCCTAAGATATTTTTTAATTAAAAAAACAAAAAAAAAAAAAACTGGAGAAAATTTAAATTTTTAACAATTTGACACCGCCTGTGAACTCAATTTACAAGATGTCATTTGAAATTCGCTTTTCAGAGCAATTGTCGTCTAAATGGTTCTGATTAAATACCCCCGGGTTTTACTTAATGAAGGACTCCACCAAGAGTCAAACTAAATAATATTAAAGACATAAACAAGTTACAGAATGAAGTTTATATTAGTAAGGGTTGACACAGAGCGGTTGTACATAGGTAATTATGGACCCCAAGTCGAACATAATATGAGAAGAAAATCTACGTCTGGGAATTGGATATTACTCGTAAATAACATCAAACAAATATTACTCTTTGGTATCTATGTATATGTATATCCATACATATATACAATAAGTATTATAAAACAGTAGGAATTATACGTTCTTACTATGTATTACATGGAATTCTGTATAGTAAAGGCGTTTAACAACTTAGGCTTTACTTACGAGTTACGAGCTTACGACTGTCTGCATTTCTTTGAGAAAATAACTTGGAATTATTTGTGATTATAGTATTGTTTATATTGTATAACGTCTTGAATGTATATGGGGTAATTCTATAAGGATATTTTCATACCGTGTTTAAATAAGGATTGAATTTAGTTGACAACATATATTTAAAAAACATTAGAAGCAATGTCTTTACCAATAATTTGCTTCTTATTTTATGAGAGAAAAAAAATTGTTTTTGTGGAAATTAATTGCCGCTTTAGTCTTTACCAAATTATAAGTGTAGACTTCCGAAAAATATATAGTATAAATATAATAGATATATTAACTATAAGCAGAATTATAGATTAGGGTTGTTATCAATTTAACAAACCCACGAGGAACAATTTTTCTTAATCAAATCAACCAATAACTGATAATTTTACGCGGTTTTATATTGTTCAATATTCAGGACTCTACTAGTAAGTAACTTTTTATGGAACTTATAGTTTTTAGAATACTATTTTTAACAGCAGATGATTTTTCAGTATCCTTTATCGGAATATTTCTGATAAGAAATCCCTTAATTTACGCGGAGATATGTTCCACGACAAAAATCGAAATCGTGTAAAACGACACGCAGCACTCATATAAAACAGGAGGATAGGTTCAAGCCGTAGATATAGAGATAATTACCATGTAAAAAAATAATAAATTTGTTTTACATTTACAAAAAAAACATCTTACCTTTGACAGAAGGACGAATGTCAGTATGAAAATATAAAACAAAATCTATTACATAATAATGATGCCAATCTTCAACGCAACGCCACGCAGTGCACTGTACAGATATGTACTAAATGAAAAAAATGATACAAAAAATGAAATTTTTTTTTAAATTTTTGAACCGTGTTAAAGCGTAAATCGAGGGATGAGTGTATATATTTATAAGACGTTTTCGATATTCGGATTATCATCCATAGATAAATCTATGAATTGAAACCAATTAAGCATGTATTCTAGGGATGTGCAATGTTTTGAGATGTGGTCTGAATGTCATGAGAAAAATGTCTGGTAGATAGTCTGTGGGACTCGACATTTTGACCTAGTGGGCTAGAGATTTGAAGATTAGTTCGATCTCTTCCTGATAAAAATAAATCTTACTGACTAAGTATAAGTAAGTACCTATATAGGAAGTTTGAAGAAATAACAGGTATAATAGGTATGCTCAAAACATACTACCAATCCCAAAATATATCCTGAACTTGACTTTTCAAGTTAACGAGATTGCAAAGTTGCGGCACCACAAATATTCCTTCTTAGATTGTTATAGTTTTACCATTTAGTATAGTCCTTCTTTGTAGTTTGTATATGCTAATACCGTTAATATTAATATATTTTATAGGATAGAATGTGGAATTAGTATAGAACTAACCCAAAAACTGACTAGCCCCCTATTACAAAGTTTCAATGTAGTTCAAGTGAATTTTGGGAACATTTTCATGTGAAAACTATGTTGACCCATAAAAGTTCTCAAATTAATTTCCAAAAATAGAGAAAACATACGCCTCATCCGATACAATAATAATATACAAGCCAATATATTGGTTGGTTGTCTATTTTTATTCATTTGTAACGTCCGGTAATGTTTATTTAGGATTTAGTACCAACCATCGTAGTGCACAAACAACAGATTTTATATTTTGTTTATTTAGAGACTGTCGCCAGTATTTTCATTGCAAACATTTACTTGTGAATGTCCTCTTGACTGCCATGTGACTATTTTATAAATTATTTATTTACACAGATTCAGAAGGGATAAAAATCGAGAAAAATATTTTTCGTTTAAGTATGTACATGTAGGTATGTTATGTACATAATGTATATAACTCTGTGAAATTGATATAAAATAAAATGTTTCCTCTTTTCACATAAAAAAAATGAAGAAAAAGAAAAAAAATCGTTTTCCTCCTTTCTTACTACATGCGGGAGAGTATAGCTATAAAAATGTCATTTCCACAAGTTCCTTAATGTAACAACCGCGTCAATGTGGCGTCAATTTGCCGTTATTGGTACAATTGGTAATATAGCTCCTATTGGTTCTTTGTAACTTACTTTTCTCGATATCAATAAAACTTTTGCGTTTGTGGTTGCTATAAAAAGTTATCAAATTGCCATTTTTCGATATATAATTGTTATATACAACTATAATTTCTAGTTTGTTTTTAGGATTATACAAACATTATGTAGCTATTTTGTTTTAATTAGTATCTTGTTCGTCTAACATTGATAGGGAGCGTGTTTACGGTTCAGAACTACGGTATACCTACATATGTATATCGGTCTCGATCAATATTTAATGTAAATATTGATCGTTTCGGTAATATTATGAATATAAACAGGAGATTTAAGGACACACTTAACATAGTGTTGATTAAGCCTGTAGCTACCTATAGTTCCGAGAACTGATGCATGTTCGTAGAATATGAAAGGCAACTAGGCTGGCTCTTCTAACGAAAGATTCTCTGAAAAATATTCAGGATTCAGATTCTGGAATATGGAGAGCCAGATATTGTTCAGTTCATCAAAGTTGGGACACGTAGGCAGAATGGGTCTAGAGAAAGTTCCGAGCTGATTGATGAACACCACATCTGATAGAACAAGATTTTGGGGTGAATGTCAGATGGTTAGACAATGTAACCAGAGATGTTTGAGCTCGTGGGATCGCCATCTGCACGCAAAAAATAAGTAGTAAAATTCGTGTTTCAAATTAAAATTGAGATGTACCAATTTTCAACTATAAATTTTAGTACCTACGGATACTTGTATTTAGAATTAATAATGGTTAATTTACCTCTAATATAAAATCTGATATCAAAGGGTAAATTATTTTTATGTGTGAGAGTGAGAGCAGCTAAGGGCCTTTTAAGAGACAATACAGTGGTTTCCAACCATTTTTTTAATGCGACCTAATTTTCAACTCATTAATTTCGTGGACCACCAAATATCAAATATTTGCAAATAGTGCAGAATAATTTGTATAAAAAAGCTTAGTCCTACTACAGGGATTGATATCGCTTATTGATGAGAGAGTTACATATATTATGTAAAATATTTTAAAGTTTAAAGCACATTTTTAATTTAACGCGACCACTCATTTGAAAAACGCTGCCCTAAGAGATGTCTGGTTGATAAGTAATGATAAAATAAATCACGATTTGCTAAAATAATCAAACCAACTTAACATGATACAAAAGGATTAGAATTTGAAAGTCTTTTTCGTCTACTTGGCGAAGACTTTAGCAGCTTGGCCTCAACCCATATTTACAAAATTTTGCAGGAAGAGACAACAAACTATTTAAAAGAAAATTTGTATTTTAAAGATAAAAATGTGAATACACAGAATATGCATTTTTCAAAAAATTAGGGTTGAGGCCTATTCAAACTAGGCCATCGATATATTTTATACTTATTTATATATTTATTTAATTAAGCTAATACTAATTTTTTTATTTTAATTTAAATTTTGTAAATATGTATTTATAAAAAAAAATTTAATTTTTTTTTATGAAATATTTGTAAAAGATAAAAAAGGTTTCATCCATAACCATACATAGTATGCTCTATTATTGTCTATTGCAATAATATTGCTTACGATTTTTTTTAGCATTTAACTCTCTAACCACATATGTACATACATACATATACTTAGGTATTCTTTAGGTTGAAATCATTAGCATATGGTTTTTGTTTAATAAATATTATCACTAACAAATATGTTGATATACCCACTTATAATGTCATTGGTAAATATACAAATAATAATCAGCTCAAACTTAATTTCGTACAATCTACTGTTTACAAAATGAAATACTCTTTCCGATACACTTATGTTGAGTGTTTGTTTATAGATTTCACGGGTTTAATTAATTTAAAAACACAAACAAAAAATCAACATTTCTATTCGAACTTTTTAAACCATCTTTTAATGATAATAATATACAAACAGTTGTCACAGTTATAGCTGTGTGAACATTTTTCAATATCTCCTCCTCCTCTTTTTTTAAATTCTTTTTTCCAAAATATTGAATTAATATATAAGTAACGAGGTAGTTTTTATGCCCGTATGATGTTAATCAAGGGTATAATAACTTTGGTACGGAGTTTGTAACGCCCCTTATACTCATCGTAGAAAAAAAATTCCAATACCATTGTCTTTTTCGTGATATTTTAAGTCGAATTATGCATGTCCGTTTGTCCGTCTGTCCGTATGTCCGTGATCAAGCTTCCAAGATTCCATAGAAAGCTAAAATTTTGACAGTTTATTATGTAGTCATAGAGTAAGATCTCTATTGTTTTTGGAGAAATCGGACAAAAAATAGGGGTGGTTGTGGTAGTGTTTACCTAATTTTGATATAAACCATTCATTTACTCGAAAGGTAGTCGAAATTTAGAAAAAATGAATATGACAACAATTATAGAGAATACAAAAATGAAGATTTCATTCATAGACCAAAAAGTTGTATGACCTTCCGTTATGGCACTGCAATCAGTTTTATTGAATTTTTAGGGTTCTTAATTATTTACTCGAAAAGATTTTAAATTACGAAAAAAATGAATATGATGAAAATGATAGAGAATAATAAAATTAAGATTTTATTTAAAGACTAAAAAGTTCCACAAAATACCGTTATGGCGCTGCAATCAATTTTATATCATTTCTAGGATTTTTAATCATTTGTATTCAATTTACCCAATTATATTTATTGTAGACAAAATGACACGGACAAAGTTGTAAATAATAAACAAATACTCATACGGGTATATTATAATCGGCGTAACCAATTTTTTCCCCTTTACTGGTTTTTTATATTCTAATCAGCAACGAAACTTTACATTAAACGCAATGATCGTCGTCATTAAATGTCACCAATTTTAGTCACTATTTAATGTGTATTTTATAAAAAATAAATTATACTCAAAATTCCGAAGGATCGTATTTAAAGATATGGTTTTAAATTGAAACGATTGTTGATTAGAATAACTATACATAAAATGCACAAAAAGTGAAGAAAAAAAATTCAACACTTTTACTAATTTGTATGTTCGTACATAATAAATCAATGTTTTAATTTAAAAAAAAAAAAAATTTAAACACTATTAAACATTTCAATAAGTCATTTTGACTATTATTCCCCGATGGCATTAGATTGACAAAGGGTATACACACGCGTAAGGGTTTCTGAATGACAGATATAACACCAAATGATATATTTAATGAGAGCGGTGAAAACGATTTAAAATATAACTTTTATTTGGGCGTGAGAATGAAAATAATATATTTTGTGAGTTATGAATGAATTATGTTTGTTTTGTGGTCGATACGCATAGGTTTAGTTTCAGATAAATTAGTTTTATTTAAATATTTAATATATAGTGATGTGCATTTTTGAATTTCAATTTATTAGGAGAAAGTAAAATCGAAAATTGTTTCTGTCAATATACATTTTAACTGAGATTACTGTTATTTTAATTAGATTTTTTCGCCTAAACTACAGTAATTATTTTATTATTAACGTATTTCTAAAATCTGAGGCCGGGAGGTTGGATTTCACTTAAAAAAAATCTAATAACGGCATTTCTCATAAAAATAGCATTGCTTAAATGGCGGTGAAATAGCGAGCATTTGAAAGGTTTCCGTAAAAAGAACACCTCAAATGCTACATTTTCCCACAAAAAAGAGATCATAAGATCAATTGAGATAAATGTAACTGGAGTATTATACAATAGGTCTAAATAAAGGCCGCAGTGTAGGTGATTCATAAAAAAATCACACTCCTATCAAAAATCAATCTGAGAGAACATTATTAAATTAAAAAATTAAATATTTTTTTGTTTTATTTTTCTTTGTAGTTTTTCGTCATTTTTTTACTTAATTAATTGTAATTCCTTCGTCGAATGTTAATTTTTTTTAAATTTGGGCAGATGAATTTTATTTCCCGGTATAGACAACTACCTTCCACCTTTCATCTCCATGACAGCCTTAGCCATTTCTATCTATATCAAATTTTGTAACCTTACATGAAGATTATGTTTCCCTTAAAATGAAAGGTATTTTATAATTGGTCAATGGTCATATGGCACTGATTTTTTTAAATTTTTTGATTCTAAGTGGACTAATTAATTAGTTTTTGAATATAAGAAAAAAAAGCAACTTTGAACACCTTGGCAAAAATGGAGTAAATTCAAAATTTGTTTTTCGAAATTTATGCTTTATACTTTATACTTATACCTTATACTTAATTTTCGGCCAAAAAAAATGAAGAAGTTTTTTAACACTTACGCGGATGCAAGAATTTCATGAATCCACCCAGAAAACCAGTTATTGTTTATTAGATATTAAACCCTAATCTATAGGTGTTTAAACTGACTATACAATATTAAATAATTAGAGAAAAAAAATTGAACTGCAATTGCAGTGATCGAAAAAAGGGATTATAATATATATGTTTGAAAATTTTGATAACAAATTTACCATAAACTGCAATTGCAGTAACGGCCCACTAAGAACCCTCACCATCACTGCAATTGCAGTCAGCCTCCGCAAAAAGGTTAAACGACTCTGTACCATCTTGCCGATTGAGGGGACTTATTCGATTTGTTCGAACCACCCCTATTCCTAGCCACACCGACTTGTCAATATTGTCTGTACAACTATTCCATTTTTATTATTAATTTAATTATCCATATTGTTCCGAATGTATCTATAATGGTGTCTACATATTTTCATTAATTGAGTCATTTCGGTTAATCAACTCAACGGCATATAGTCACTTTTCTTCCATCTTAAAAAGATCACAATATATTTAAGCTAATTTTATATCTACAACCATTTAACGCATTTATTAGCGGCCATAAATTCGTATTTTCCGGTTTTGATCAGAACTCTCAAATATAGACATTTGCATAAATTATGTTTATCAAATTTTATATAGAAAATTGGAAACGAGATATCACCTATATTGACTATATTATTGGTATATAAGTGCGGTATTGTAGTAGTAAGATGTAGACATATGTATATTACATTGAGAATTTATACCTGTTAGATATAACAAAAAAGAAAAAAAAAAATTTATTGATCAATAAAATTCTTTAAAATTAAGTAATTATATGAACATATTAGCGTCTCGTATTTTTATGGCTGTATATTTCTTATATAACCACAGAAGACAAAAGATTAGAGGTTTATTGACCACACCGTCTAAATATATAACCAATACAAGTATTTACATATCACACCTTCGGAGAAACAATGACGCAAGTGCAAATTCAATAATTTTTGAGAACATGCATTTTGAGTTTTTTCAATGGTGGTACAAATCAAAGAAAAAAGAACCAGAGAAAGGAACCTTTAAGCACAAAAAGTACGATTCATATTAATGGCCGCCATTATCTCTCTTGGGTGAGATATACTTGACAGGTTGTACATTGTAATTCGAATTTGTTGACAGTTCTCGTTTATTTGCTCTCATTCTGTCATTTTGGATTTAAAAAAAAATGGCAAATTTCATCTAAATGTTCTCAAGTCTCAACTGGTTTTGATCTAACCACCACAATATTTTTCGTTGGTCACTATTCTCGTATAGGCCCGTAATATCTTGGGTATAAATCACGCTTTATACAAAATTTCTGCAAATTATTTTTGGACTTGTGGACAGGGTAAACAAATGATTGATAAAATATCTAATTTGTTACTGGTAAGTGGTAACAAATGTAAATGTTACACGACGAAAATCTGGTTACATTTGCTGCATGTATTTGATACCAAAATTTGTACCTTTTTTCAACTCAATGGTTGTCGCCATTTTGTCATTCTGAAATGTTTCGGAACGATTCGGAATATGTCGTGTGATGCGGTTATTTCATGTATCGGTTAAAATGAATTGGACGGAATCGTATTAGTTTGCTACATTTGTTACATTTATTCCATTTATTACCAAAATTTGCCAACAATAATGTAACAAATTCAAATAAAAAAAGTTACTTTCACAACCCTGCTTGTGTACTTACTATCTGACTTTAAAATACCTATGACGCATCTGGGCCTTAAAAATGAAGAACTTACTTAATAGAATATACTTATGTATGGAAAAGTATCTACTTACATATATTCATTTAATAATTCTGTTAGTTCAGAGTTCAAAAAAAAACAACTTCCAATGTCAATGTACCGACAAAATACTTAATGACTAGCGGTCAGGTAATTTCATAAATAATTACAAAATTATCTCTCCGATCAATCATTTTTCTTTGTTCTTCAATATCCAAGTAAATGGAAGGTGTAAAAAGAATGGAATGGAAATCAATGCCATATAGTCTTCAATTAATTAAAAGAACAGAACATAAATAAAATGGAAGATTTAAGTATTGGCTTTAAGTCATGACCGAACTCTTGACCAATTTTATTCAATTGTGTTCACCTCAATTTCTATGAATTGGTTCTAACAAATTAAAAATAAATTCTTAGGATTAAGTAAATATTTTCGGTCATTTATTGTTACTAAAAAAATTATTACTCCTTAGTCCTTTGACTGTTAAGATCTTTTACAAGTAGACATGCTGTATGGTTAAAAATTGGACTAAATTGGACTTCTTCTTCTTAACTTTAATTCACCAATATTCTACTAGTAATAGTAATCAGGGAAAACATAGGTTTTAGGTTAAATTGAGTCGATAGAATTTTAATAGTGAGCAGAATTGACATTTTTCTCAATTTGACTCTGTTTATTCCAAGAAGATTTTTACCATCTTCTTACTTCGGCCTTATGTGCCTACATATTGTATAAATATTTTTCTCTCTCTTGGGATATTCCAAATATATAAGAGCGTGAATTCAAAATAACTTTAAGTACTTAAGTCCTAAGATAAAATAAACTGGAGTAAATCTCTTTTAAAAAAATTATAGTTTTGGAGATAATGAAATCCGCCATTTTTAAATTACAAGATTTTGTTTTTTTTTTGTTTTATTAGCACAATTCTTCAGAGGCGAAGTTTGCAAAGACCATAGAATAAACATTAAACAGCGCACGATTATCTATCTAGTGTTGCCAGTTTTGGCTAGTGGTGAATTTCAATATTCGCTAGATTATCTTATCTTTTTGTATGGGAATATAAAAACGTGGCCACCCAAAAATATGAGATGCCACATTATATAGTATTTGGACGAATTTAGCTAATTCAGTCATAATTAAATTAAATTCCTGATAACTAAATAGAAAAGATTAGATAAACTTGACAGATTTCTTGCACAATTTAATTTTGTTTTTTTCGATTTACATTTTGTGACTTTTCTCAATCTCATACTGACAAACTAGCAACATTTTTAAACACCATTCAAGATTGTTATGAACTACTTAACTATGGGTAGACTAGACATTTATTTATGTACACATAAAACATATTCATTCTATATGGCAATAAATTCTCTCTAAATTATTAGTGTCCAATAAACATGTTTGATGAAATAAACTTTATGTTTATTTATTATTCATCAGCATAATTATTATTTTTTTTTCTATCTATCCTACGTGTTTTTTTTAGAAATAATTATAATTTTTATATCGGCTTGATAAATGAATGGAGCATTTATTTGAATATTTTTTTTTTTATAGATAATTAATGGTTCATCAATGTGATAAATGAGTATGTGCCGTGTGGAATCGTTCCCAGTGGATTAATTTTCAACGAAACTAGTGGAAAATATTATTAAATGATGTTTAAAAGGGTTCAACCGATAATTGCATTAAATATGACATATTTAATATTAACATGTGTATGTCTTCTCCTGGTAATTGTGGATTATACATTATGTGATTATGAGAACACATGGAATTTTTATTACGAGCAGCCCTGTTGCGGGAATACTAATGGACAACATCATTTGAGACACCACAAAGGTAATTCATGTAATTTAATACGATATGTGTTATACAATGTTGTATGTATGTAGTTTTTGTGTCATTTTATGTGTAAAGTTTTATTATTTAATCAAACCAGAAACCCCTGCGTAATGTGTACATCTCTCCTTTATACGTATATATAGTACATTACAAAAGGATGTGTTTTTTTTGGGGAGGAAGGGGGGGAAGAGGACCAAATTCAACACAAGAGAAGATCTTTCTTAGAGATGCCTGAACTGTGTACATATATGGTGCTTACCCATAAATTCAGATCACGTAGTCGGCAAGTATTGTATCATATGACGAAATTATAAGGGGTTAAAGGGATCCTTTTTGCTCTGTGTTCTCTCTCTATATGTGTGTTGTACATACATGTATAAAGCAATTTAATAGAACAAAGAAACGGTAAATTCACCTACCGCAAAATATATTTTATTTATAACAGCATCCAGTGATTAGTGCGGGAACCTCCTCTTTGTCTATGCTGACTTCTTCATATATTTCTTACATTTATAGTCCCCATATTAATGCAAAAAGGAATATTTTCTCTTTTGGGAATTTTATTTTTTGGAAATAGAAATGGTTAAATTAATAGATAATTCACTTTGGGGATGTCTTATAAGTAAAAATCATATATTCAAGTAAAGGATATATCGGAATGTAAATAAATTGAATTAAAAGCTTTCTATGTATACGTTAAACTTGGAAATATTATTTAAATTTATATTTTCATGTGTGCTTTTTACTTTTCAATCATTTTTGTTAATCATTTTATAGCCGTACCGATCTTATTTTATTTAATATCAAATTCGGTCTTTTTGATGGAAGAAAATGAAAAAAAAATTTGGGAGTCCGACGAACATCTTGAGAATTTTTTAGCCGATTTTATTTTTTTAAATGTAGATAAATAGACCTTAAGGGGTTAACTTTTTCCAAAAAAATTTATTTGCCAAAAAATGCTGTAAATTTAAAATAATATAAAAAACACAAACTTTCAAAATCATATCTTTAGTATTAATAAAGTTCAAAATTGTGTCAATTTTTAAAAAATCGCTGTTGGTCAAACCCTCAGTATTTTTTCATTTTCTTCGATCGAAATGATTTAGGTTTTTTTAAAAAAAATAGTCGAACAATAATTCTTCCAGGTCACCACTCCTTACTTACTAGTTGGTAGATACTGTTTAGTATTGTATTGTTTAAAATTGTGGGTTTTTTTTAAAGTAAATTGGAAATTATTTACTACTATATTTTTAATGTTAATCATTGTCGACAGGGGCTTAGATTCAGATATAGAGTAGAAATTTAAAAATATGTTAAAAATTTGTTTTTTTTCCTGTTCAACTACAAACGAAGTAGATAAAGATGAAAAAAAAAATTCTAAAAAGTCAAAGAACAAATTTTTTTTTTCTTGATAATGTCAAAAGACATAAAATTCTCTCTTAGATTTTAATAAAATTTAAATTTGAAAAACGTCCTACTCTATGGTTTTGGTTAGGTACCTACAAATGGTTCCCTTCTGGTTAGCTGGAAATATGTCAAGTTTAATTAAGTCTCCAAAATTGGATTTTGTTGAAAATACCATATTTTGAAATGAATTATATTCATGCATTTAGTATACCTAACCTAAGTTACAAATTCATATAAAACTAATTAATTACATGTTACATTTGTACAATATTCGTACATTTGCATGACATTTAATTTAATCATATCAGAAATATGAACTCCAGAAAAATAACTTTATTAATTTTACTAAAAACATACACCCAAAAATTTTGAGAACCTAATTAACTTAAATCATAGAGAGTATCCATTTCAAATGTATGTAAATTGTAGATGCTAGCTAGACAGTAAAATATTTATTTAAATAAATTACAACTTGATGTGAAAACTACGGGAAATTTATCTAATTAGATTTGGTATAGTTGCTTCAATAGTAATGAAATAAATTTATTCCGAAAAGCTAATTAACTCTTAGACAAACCTCTCTACAATTAATATGTATATGTGCACGAGGATTTTTGGAAAGGGAGTGGGGAACTGATGAATTATTGTAGCCACAAACATGACGCAAAACATAACAAATCTCCCTCTTTAAATATTATAAGTAAGTAAAAAAAAAAAAAATGAAATGTGGCCTCTCTCTATCTTATGGGAGGTATGGTAATGTGCATACAGGCAGTACGTACATAATATCCAAAAATTGTTTATTGAAAGGAAAAAGGAAAAGAAAAACAAACAAAAAATTAAAAACCCTTGTTTTCTATTTTTTTTAATTATAAAAATATGTAAATGTAGTCAGAAGATACATAAACACACTCGCGTATTTATGTACATATATCTATATTACAGTAGAATCTACAAAAGTTGAACGCTCTAAAACTCGAAAAGTCCAACACAATTTTATTTATATAAAAATGTCTAAAAGTCGAACAGGCCACTCTCTCAAACTTGAACAGTTTCATTTATTTATTATTTTTTTTCGTATATTTTTAACTTAAAATGCGATTTGTGTGTGTAACAATGTCTATTTATAGATATTAGAACAATATTTCTATCAATTTTTGCATTTCCTAGGAAAATACTGCGCAGCAGTATGCATGTCACCAAGTTTAGCATTTTTGTTTTGTTTGATACCCACAGTAGCAGAAAAAAGCATAGCAAAGAGTTTTGTGATCGATGAATTAAATAGAGGTGTTTAGTGTAACTTGCCCTGCGTAGAGGTTTTGTGTCACAAAGTCTAGAATAAATAAAACACGAAGAAAATATAAAATCATCGGCATTAAAATGTTCAAAATCGTCTATGTTCGTTAAGTAAAATTTCCAAAAATACAAGCATACGTTCAATAGTGGTTTTTAAACAAATGGGCCAAAAACATACAAGTTTCTGGAGAAATATTAAATTTCTATCGTTTTACAAGGAGCAAATGTTGTGTTAATTTATTTGTAGTAACATATATGTGTTGACTTATCCATATTTTTGCTTAAAGTAATATATCTTATATACTCTCGAAAACTTGAACAATTCGATAACTCGAACAGGGGTGAAATTATTCTGTTCTAGTTTGCGAGATTCTACTGTATATATCTATATATATGTATATATATGTAACGACGTGACTAACAGGGGAGATATTTAATTAAGGACTTTAGTTATAATTCCCATTCAGACAAATAAATTTTCAAAAATATTGCAGTACCGAGAGTCAACACCCATAATATATACTCTCAGGCATAATACGCAAAAGTTTGACCAAGTTTATAATTTATTTGACCACATGGTTTTTAGCGTTGGATTAAAGGATTACCCAAGCTGAGTGTTAACTTTTTGATATAAATATTCATAATTTTTCTGGTGCGTTTTTTTTCCCACTTTCCACGCTGTTAAATTATATTGTGTACGTCAGTATATTAATAGCATACCGGGAAGAAAATGTTTACTTTTAATTTGGCACGATTTTTTTTTGTTTTTTTTTTTTTTTTTTTTTTACGTACCCATACACACATGTCTTGTTTTAATAAAGGGTTTTAATATACGGATCCATATATTTATATGTAAGTGTGTGGATATTTATATGATAATATTTAAATTTTAAATT
This sequence comes from Platyura marginata, assembly GCA_026745375.1. Classification (NCBI taxonomy): domain Eukaryota; kingdom Metazoa; phylum Arthropoda; class Insecta; order Diptera; family Keroplatidae; genus Platyura; species Platyura marginata. Next base: position 15,945 of record JANSTT010022193.1, on the reverse strand, counting down.
GTGTTTTTCTTTTAAACGCTTGTGAAAATTTTTTTCCTATTCAGCATTATATGTACAAATGAATTACTCTAGGGAAATTAGAAATATTGTATGAACTAATTAGTAGAATGGTAAACAATGAGAGGATGAATTAGGTGCTCATTGAGTTCTGTTCCCACTGTTGGTGAGATTTCGTTGTATTCTTTTAAACTGAAAATTTGATGGGGCGCGCGATTTTCTAAAGAACCGATTTTCACACAATATTTTGTGGTGTCATGCGACCATTACAACAATTGTTAACGATGATTTCAATGCCAAACAATGTTCAGTACATTACTGTTAATCAGGATTTTGTCCAATTTTCGCTCTCAGTTGGTTCGGTCCAGAGCCTCAATCCTCCAGTTGGTGATTTCAAGAGTCATCCATCCACCTGATTCTTTGTTCTTCTTTCATCTTGGACTGGATGTTCGTTAGCTTTAACGGAACTCTGGTGACATGAGATGTCCATCGAAGTCAACCAATCTTTATGCACCTGATAACATTTGGCTTCTTGTATATCGCCTTCAATTCATTGTTGTAGCGAATTCTTCATACTCAATTAGGTTTCCAAATAGGACTAAAAATGCCAAACTACAGGCAAAAATAATTCATCAAAAATTGTTATAATTAGGTCATAAATTTTTTTTTAAAGCAAAACACATTTGGAAATGTTTTGCTCAGTTCCACCCTCTTCTTTTACATTTACCTGAAATTATTGAAATTCACTTCTCGTGAGAATTCCATTTTCATACGGCGGTGTCTATGCTAAAGCCTGGCAATGGTAATTGTTTTCCCACTTTTTGTTCGTTGTAATGGGAGGTCTGTTCCACTACACACTCTAAATGTTAAAATATGAATTTCTGTTTCGATATTGAACCTTTAAAAAAAAATAAAAAATAATTAACAACCAGTTCCTTCGAAGCCTACTATTTTTAGTCTTTCCATACATTCTTCGGCATTCATTAAAAAAAAAAATTCATCTTAGGAATATTCTCCATTTTCTACAACGATAGTCATTAATTTTAAATTAAATGTCTTCCCTTAATATTGGCAATTTCTGTATTGTAATCGTTTAAATTTCAAACCAAACATTTACTCGATCTTGAAATGCTTTAATTCGATTTAGAGAATTAAATTAAATCGAATTGCGAATTACCTAGAAGTAGATAGGTAGGTAGTTAGGTACTTATTGAGGTAATATTCTAACAGTTGGCGCACATAAATTGATTAAATTGCATACCTACTACATATAATAAGTGAAAGTTTTAAATTTACTACAAATATCTGTTGTTATTTAAAAAAAAAAAAAACACACAATATGACTTTGTTAATGAGTCAAAAATTACTTGAACATTAAATTCTTGTACAATATTCAAATTTGTTTACGTTTTTGTGGTAGGAAATTTTTTTCTGCAGTCATTCATTATGGGTTGCCGTTCAGTATTCAGAAGCGTCCATCACGCTAAACAATTATTTGCACGTTATGTGAATAAAATTTTTTATTTCCATAGTGGCGCATTTTTGTCTGCCGCAATTGTGTTTACATAAATGTAGAACAATACATATTTATGAAAAATAAAAATAGCATATTTTATATGTTCTTTAGAATATAAATTTTAAGTATACGAAATGATTAAAAAAATTGATAGATAAAAAATACAGATCAAAGCTGCATATATAGCAGGTACGAATTCTGCTAATATGCATTGGAATAAGTTTCATAAGGAAACAATATTTAAAGAAAATCGAGATAATGACTAAAGGAATGAAATAAAATAAAATAAATTAATTAATAAACAAATAGAGAAAGAACATGATAATGAAGAAGCTGAAAAAATTCATTTAAATATATAATTAAAAATAAAAAATAAATAGAATACAAAAAGTAGAGATCCAGAAGAAGAACTGAAGTTATAGAAAGGTAAAATAAAAGAGGTAGACTAAAAGAAGTAGAGTGGAAGAGGTAAATTAGAAGAAATAGAGTAGAAGAGGTAGATTAGAAGAAGTAGAGTAGAGTTGGTAGAGTGGAATAGTTATAATTGAAGAAATAAAGCAAAATAATAAGGGTAATAAATGTAAAGTAGAATAATTAGAGTAGAAAAGGTCGAGATTAACAAGTAGAGATAAACAAGAAGCGATCAACAAGAAAACGAAGTAGAAGATAATGAATAATATGAAGAAATCAATAAGTAGAGAAAGATGAAAAAATAAAAGAAGAATACGAAGAAGTGAAGAAGTAAAAGAAGTGAGAAAAATAGATGAAAAATTCAATGAAGAAGTAGAAGAACCTTGAAAATGAAGTTTCTTATTGAAAAAATCGGCATAGTTTCTCACCTGTTTTCTTTCACATCAGATACATTTCCAAACAAAAATAATTTGTAGCATTCAACAATTAATGACAATAAAATAAATAATAATAGTTAAGTACTACCTAACTACATATTTTATTACTATGTTGCTTATTACAGCAAACAAAAAATGCACAATTTCTTGAGGATACCATGACGTACATAACTTGTATGCTAATGGGAATATACCACCTGCAACAAATGTTTTATTATTTATAAAGAATAGCTGGTAGAAGTTTACAAAGACACATAAAAAATTAAATGAGTTTGCCAGAGTTAAATACTGTTGCAGTTTTGTTGTTTTTTTTAAAGGATTTTTTATTTTTAATGAAAGTTTGTTGAAAACATAATACCTACTTAGTGCTAATTATATTGTTTGTAGTATTTGTACAATTAGTTACAGTCTTACATTATATACTTACATAAAGAAAACTTAGACCTGTTATTGATTTATGCTAATGTGTTTTGAATTGTAAAGATATTTCATTTTTTGTTATATTGAGAATTGAGAATTCATGATTTAATGCTTCTAATCAACCCATACGGATAACATATCGGAATTGCATCGTTTAGTGCCATTGTCTTAGACATATCGTAAATACTCCTATATATAGAGTATAGGTTCTGAAAAACGGATATGTCAAATTCCGCTGTATCCATAAAAAATTTGCTTCCTTTTTACTAGCAAAAAGGATAGCTAACAAACGAATTTTAAAAAGGATTAAAAATTCTAACTCTATAGCTACTAAAATAGCTATCCTAAAGAAATTGTCTACAGAATAATCAAAAGATTTGAGTAATTTGGGTCTATCTTAGAGTTAATGGGACTTTAAAAACTTTTGTTGGACCCATTTTAGTTGCTAACTTTTAGAATTTCATGAATAATGCAGTATAAATCTAAAAAATATCCACAATGATTGGTGCACCCTATTTTTTTATAACTCAATATGGTAAATCCGTTTTAGCCCTCTTCTCAGATTTTCCCAGATAGTTGCGCATTATAATGATGCAAATAAAAACTGCATTACAGTTTGGAGAGTGGTATTATTTACATAATTGGGCAACACATTGCCTTAATTGTCTACATTTAGGGGGTGTTTAATATGGCAGCGAAATTTACATTATTTACTTACTTATTAATTCAATTTCGTGACCTTTAAACGAAATTAAATGTTAAGAGTTAAGAGTAGATATAATTCGGTAAAAAAAAAACATAATTGAATTAATAAAAAGTTATTAGGAAAGTGCTTCAGACTCATTATTATTATTATTATTATTACAGCCGAACTCCTAACTGAATTCGATTTAAATAATTTATTTAAAACAAAACATCAATTTCTCAAAATAATCAATTCACAAAGTTTTCCTATCACATTAAATATTATTTTTGTACAAAATTTTTCAAAGAATAGATTTTCGTATATATATACAAAATAGGAAACATTTTCCTGTTCGAAAAACTTTTTAAAGCGAAAAATAATTCCTAAGTATAATACTTGAAAAAAAAAATAATAGAACTTTTGCAATTAAAATTGCCCAGCTAATTACAAAAATATTTAAAATTTAAAATACTCAAATTCTATTTTAATTAAGGAAAAATTTTTTTGTTCATAATTATTATGGGCCCTTCATTCCAATTTTGTAATTCTAATGAACATATACATAGAGACATACATATCTCTAGGTACATATACAATACAAACATACCATACCGTAATATAATTTGACCATCAAAATAGTTTTTCATATAACTAGAATAAGGTACTTCCCAATTATTGCATGATTTCAAGCGGAAACAATTTAACTCAGTTAGCACTTCTGAAATTTCAGTACAAGTACTTATACACTGCAGCACAGTGTAGGGGCTATTATAGGTAAAAAGTTCATAGTCATCATTTGATTGTTGCCTTTCGTACAATTAAATTTGAACGCAAATATTTACGACGGAAGATGATGACCACATCAACCCAACCAGAAATGTATTAATCCCTATGTAATGTTAGATACTTGTGATTATCAATGTATAAAGGTCAAAAAGGAAGGATAATACAAATTATTCTACAATTGAAATTAGTTATTTTATCATATTGTAGCTATACGATATAGAAAATGGAATAACCCAAACAATAATTGTGGTGGTTTAACGAGAATGAATCATGTTCCCTTTCAATTTTGTCTGCTTTTTAAGCTTTAGCTGTAAATTAATTTTAGCGGCTTTGTATAGTTATAAAATCTGTCACGGGATAATTTCTGATTTTAAAGCAAAACTACTGAATATTAAATTAATGGCGATGTTAGAAGCTAATTAAAAAAAATGTCGACCAACTGATTTGAGACATCGTAACGTGCGGCTATTTGTCAAAATCTTCTGCGAGGTGTTCTTTGGTGTGTAATTCTTGGAGTCTTTTATTTTTTGCACATACATAAGAAGTATTTGTAATGTTACATTCGATTTTCTGAAGTGCGTGTCTGATGCAATTTTAATTATTTAATTTTATGTAATTGTTTTCCATTTACACCTCTTTGTAATGTATTTTGCTAATGATATATGTATATCAGACACGAAGCGTTATTTTTTTGAAGAATGAAGCACCTACAGTCTAGAAATTGGATTATCTCAGAATGACAGTGCTTAAAGGTGTGAAGGTAAAAAATGGCGAACATTTGCATGGTTTCCTATGGAGGAACCTTTCAAAGTGCCGGATTTTTCCAAAAAACACTAAAATGTCATCATATCAATGAGATAAATTTAATGTCACCAATAGAGTTTAACATAGGATCAAACGTGGAATGTCCATGGACCCAAAAAATTGGTATACTTACGCTGAATGCATGAGCATCACCATCCTAATCTTTCCTAATTACATAATTTTGTAAATTTCACTCATCAATTATTGATATCATTGTGAAAAGTGATATCACTAGGACTGAGCTTTTTACAGCAGTTGTTCTGTAGTGTAAACCATGCATCAAAATATTTAACATTTCACATTCAACATTCGGTTTTATAGATGGGGCACGAAATTAATATTAGTTGAAAATTGGGTCGCATGAAAAAAAGGTTGAGAATCGCTGGTTTAGATACTGTTGGACGCATTTAACTATGTAAGATGTATTCAATATCTGAAGTGAAAAAAATCCTTTCGTTGCATGTTAGAAGGATTCGTAACTGTTATATATAAGTACAGCATATTTGTGGAAATTAAATCTTTTTTTTCTAGACTTCAAATCGGTCAAAAGTCTATTTTTCTCTTCCAAAAAAGATGACAAATTTGCAATTGGCATATTTAAAAAAAATTCTTTTAATACTTTGCCAACCTAACCGACGAGTAGATAAAAACCGCACATTTTAAGTAAACCGCAACAAAATTATAAATTCAAATATTGTCATTATGTATGTAGCATAAATTACACAAATTTTCAATTTAATATCATTTCAAACACAATGAGTCTCAATTATAATTAATGGCTAAACATTTAAATTGAAAATGGTTTTAGTAAATAAATTTCTGCGTATACCAACACTGGGTACTGGATGGATATGGAAAATAAAAATAAAATAGTGTTTATTGATCATGACGTGACAAACCGATTCCACTTTAAAAAAGATTTTAATTTAATTACCATAACAATACGTATAATTAGAATTACGTGTCAATCGTGTTTGTACTAATTGGTTTGTGGTATGTAAAACTGTACAAAAAGAGTATTATTTAAAATAAAATAACGGGAACAAAAAAAAAAAAATTATATCCCTCAAATCGGATTCATATCAAATAAATTGCGGCTCATTTAAAATGTTTTCAATTTTAATATCACCTTTTTTTTAGGGTAGACAGTCAGTCAGACAGTTTTTGTAGCCAGCAATTTATTTAGACCCCCATTACGCCCTAAATTCATTTGAAGCAAATTTGACATTTAGATAACAGTAGAAAATTGTATAAAAGAGCGATACAGTATTGTCTCAGTAATTCGGACACTCGGTAATCCGGACATTAAGCTAATCTGGACACCTTTACAATTTGCATTGTGTACATTATAATGCGGACACTGCTTCCAAATTTTGTACTCGATAGTCCGGACATCTAAAAATTATACTACTAAGTACATACTATCTACTACATTGTAATACACACATAGTGTGTCGTCAGGCAGCGAAATAATGCGAGCCTAACCAATGCAATGCCCGTGTGCATAGACTGTGGATGGCTGTGCCTATCGCTGTTACATTACTTAGAATCCAATTTTTGTGGGTGAATTTCTCAGAAATGTCTATTTTTTGTGTCAATGAATGTCAATTCATTTATTTAGTTCAAATGTTTGAATAAGAACAAGTAATATCCAAGTAAAAGAAAAAGTATAGTTTTGTATAAACAAATATCATAAACTGCAAAATCAACGCAAAAATTCTGCGTTCAATGGGTCAGGACGGTTTTTGTTGCGCTTTCTGCGTTGCTTCGCGTCATTTTTGCATTCTATGTGCCTCAGAAGTTACGATTTGACTTTGTTTTGGAAATCCGGACAATTCGATATTTCGGACAGTTTCTAATTGTCCGAATTATCGCGACACCACTGTATTACTATTCGTAACCTACTCAATTCAAAGTATTTATGTGATAAATTATGTTCTAAAAGTCTTCTTTTTTTTTTTTGTTAAAATGTAGTTAAAATGTGGTTTAAATGTGGTCAAAATGTCCACATTAAATTAGAAAAAATAAAAAAAAAAATTATTCTGAATCTCACATATCGTAACCGACGTTAGAACGTAGATTAATTATAAGGGCTAAGTATAAAGAAAAATAAACTTAAAAATTAGGGTCGTAAAATAGTAGACAATCACTCTAAAAATTGAAATTTGGCACCCACTTATTAATAACCAAAACCTTAACTACAATTTCGTTGCTATTTTGTTGAATTGTATTAAAGTCAAGGTAAGCTTTGCTACCAAAAACTATTCCACATATAATGTTACACCAGTAGATCAAAATTAAAACAGCCATTCACCTTTCGGTATGAGTATGAGCGAACTCAGCATGAATTTCATTTAGATTTAGACACAAAACTTTTAGTTCGTTCTGCTTCGATAGTCACAAATTATTTGTAGTTATGGAAACGGAAATGATTGGACAATGGGGTCCCCCCTCTGGATTGGTAATATTCGGAGTAATTTTAAGGATTCTTTTTTAATATATCATTCGATTTATGCCAAAAACAAATACACACACACACAAACATTTGTGCAAAAATCAATTGGAAGATTGGAAAAAATTGGATACTGGATAGTTCGATAAATTTATTAACTTTGTTAGACAATAACAATAAATAAAAAATGTCGTAACTGTAGGAATACTACAGAAATTAATTTATTTGCCAAAAGTTAGTAATATAGATAATTAATTAAATGTGTAAATAAAATATCAAAATTCAAAATATATATTTTTAATTAAAAAATCTGAACAATTTTTATACGATTTTAATAGCAACCAGAAATAATATAATACAAATTTAGCAATTTTCAAGCATCATTAAACTTGTCTTAATGTGAATATAAACTGATTGACAAGAAGTTCGATTTATTATGATTAATGAGAAAATTCTGTGGTAACCAATATCTTTAGGAGCTTTCCTTTGTACAAGCAAATTTATCTTAACATAAATTTCCATTTTCGATTATTTACTATTTAGAATTTGATATCTATTTCTATATAGATGTAGATAGAAAATGGTAAATGTTGTTCAGTGGGATGATATTAAAAATGGGCAAAGTCTTATATAGGAAGTATACAATCTATCATAGTATATATAAAAAAAAAAAAAAAAATCTTGATTTGTAATCTATCTTAATAAAGCTGGTAAAAGTATTGCTCGGTTGATTAAAAATGGTTTTTTCTTTTATTTTTTTTTTTTTTTTTTTTTTGGGTTCAGTGACGATTTTTCTTAAAGACATTTCTATATGTATATACAATTACAAATTGAAATAAATCGAGATATAACAAATAAAAGAAGGGAACGTAGACACGAAAATGTAATTTAAGGCGTATCTTGAAAAATCACCAAAATTAATGATTAAAAGTTCTTAATCAGGGTTAAAATGTTTTAATTTATTTTTTTTCATACATTAATTTTATACTTTAATAAAACGCTTTTAATTAATAAATAGACTTAATACTTACTAATTTATTTCGTAATTTGTCCATATTTTTTTTTGAGTATATCTATCACAAATGTTCACCTTTAAAAAATAATTTCAACCACTTTAACACAAACGAGTGTGTTATTAATGGAAGAAGTAGTAATTTCAAACTAAAGTAAATTTCCTAGAGCAAATTTATTCTAATAGTTTTTTTTGACAGTGTATGATTAAAATTTTTTTATAATAAATTAACTAGAGATGTTGTTAAGAATAACAACTCAATACTAGTAGTAGCAATAGGTTCCCTTTCAATAATTTGTCCAGTTGATTCTTGGTGATTTTCAACAATTTTCATTGTTCATTGTTCAATCAGAGTTAATTTTATGGTTAATTTGAATTGACTGCATGTACCAAAAAATTTCTTTGTGTGCATCTATTAAATTTTTTGTTTTAAATCACTAATTCACTATAATTACCACAAAAAAAAGAAGAATTTATTCATAATGATAAAATTGATTTTGTTAAGTTTATTTTATCCATATAGTAGATACTACTTACAACATTTTTGTTATATTGAACAGATTTTGGTAATTTTTTTGGTTTTGTCTAATTGATAGAATTTCATTTATTTATTTTAACAAAGTCGACTTTGTTGAATTTAACAACATTTTTTCACTATGAATAAATTGTGTTTTTACTATGATGATGATGACAGGCGGCTTCAAAGTTTTTTTTCTTCAATATGATATAATTCAACTAATAAGACAAAATTTTGTATCGAAATGTAAAAAATCATGAAAACAATTTTAACACAGTTTCCTCACAATATGACAAAAATTATTTTTTTTGTGGCATAAAAATGTTTGTTAGCCTAGATTCAACTAATAATGTGATGTTATTAAACAATGTTTTTTTTTTATCAATATGAATAAATCTTTTTTTAAGTGTAAACTCACTACTGTTGAATAGAGTTGGTAAAAATGGTTTAAAATATTAAGCTTTATGATGATGCATCCAATTAAGTTTGAATTGGGCTTTGTCAAAAGTGCCACACAAATAAAGTTCAGTCAATGGTATCCTCATATGATGGGTTGTTGTGTTAAAAAATTGTAAAATTTTCCTTAAATTTCTAACTATAACCAGTGTAGTATGTGTTGTTTTAACCGTTTTTCAACGAAAATTTGTGGGACGAAATAGGAAAATACTATTATTGTTTATAAATAAAACATATCTATCGTTAATAAATATGGAAATTGCAAATCCAAATTTACACGGTTTACTGCAACCATATAAACACCATTGTCAAAGAGCAAAATAGTTCATCAAAATCATAAATTGAATTCCAGCACAACATTTTTCGATTGCTTTTTATCAAGTTAGCAAGCACTGAATATATATTGCCTCATATTTTCATTATTTTTCTTTTTTTTTTTATTTGTTTTTTTTTTTTGTCATTCAAAACAATTCCGTCTCTACACAACAATATTGGTTGCCTAATGCATGCCTACATATAAACCTACTAGAACATTTTGAACTTATGATGTTTTCCTGTTTCTTTTTCTTTCTTTTTTTTTTTGAATACGGAATGTGAAAATCAATAATATCAGGATATGGTGTCCCTTTTTGTAAGGTGAGTCTAAGCAAATTTAATGAGACGAAACGTTTCTGTTTAAAAAGGTTGTATCAACACTATTAAGAACATATACATAGATACTTTTATCAGACGAGCTTTAAGCTTGAAAAACCCCCAGGTGAGATTATATGTAATTAAAGGAAAAATCGGAATGCTCGTAAATATTAAATGCTTATAACCTAAAATTGTTTACCTCTATTTATAGGTACACAGTTTTTTTTTTAATTTGAACCTATTTCCGATCAGGGAAATTAATTTGCTTTGATTTATTGCTAATTTTGGAAAAATAAATATTTACCGATGGGATTTTTTTTTTTTTTTTTTGGTCGAATCAGTTGAGCGTTGATAACTGTTTAAAGCGGCCTATCCACGAACGAGCATCTCGCAGCTTAATAGGTATTATCTCATACAACACTGTTTCATACAACACGAAATTATGTTGAAACTTACCTACCGTGTTATACGCCCAAATTGTTGGCTTCCAGCCATTTTTATTATTTCATTGATGTTCACATACCGAAAGTCTAAAAAAAAAACTGAAAAAAGTCCTAAATTCCATTCATTACTCGCACATTGCCAGCCACGATCTGCTTGTTGAGCAAACGCCTCCCAAAAAATTTAAAATTAATTTTCATCGAATCTGCTGCGGCAACACTATCCCTGGTGTAATTTGCTCGCACAACAACAATATGTCCTTGAACAATAGATTTCAAAATTTCGTGGTTCACCATTCATTTCATCTACTGCACGCCACTGCCCCACACCCCTAATTTATCGTTCTATCATAGCCTCTCAATTCGACAATCCCATATAGTTAACAATCCTTTCCTCCTCTTATCTCCTCTTCTACTTTTTATCTAGATCCACTGCGAAATGACGAATCTGCGTCGTATCTATCCGTCGTGAGGTCAAAGTCAACAACTAAGCATTTAAAAGAAGTTCGAAAAGGTCTTATATTTTCATTGTGACTCAAAATACCTATGTTTACGCATTAAATGGCCTTTAATAAATATGTTAAAGCTCGTATCATCAATCAATTGAACGAACAAAGTATTAGTATCTACATCTATGTACTACACATAGTATTATTAGTATTGTGATTAATTGCGAAAAAAAAGCGAACAAAAAAAAAAAAAATTTCCTCCGTTAAATATTTTACGCCACAATATTTTATATGAAAAGTTTTGATTTTCATTTGTTTTTTGTATCGGTGTTCTGTCCCGTGAAAAATCATTATATTTTTTTTCTGTTTGTTTTTTTTTTTGCAAAAGAGTTCTTAATTTAGTATCCACCATAAAACAGCACGAATATTGTATCAAAGTTTGCTAATAAAAAAAAATATGTTCTTTTAATTAACAGCACACAGTATAGAGTTAATAATGGAAAATATTTTTTTTTTTTTCGAAACTTTTTCACATGGAAAAAATAACGTGAAAGTCATTTACAGTACTATTAAATATTGAATGTTTTTTTTGTTGTTGTTGTTGTTGTTGAGTTAATTTGCGTATAAAAATGACGTTTTTTTTTAAGGGCGTAGTATTATAAGCTTAGTTAATAATTAAATTGTTTTTGTCCATCAAGTCTTTATAAGTGGTACGATATGAAGTGTGAATACAAGTAGACCATGGAGTGTGGGGTCTATATAGTTAGGTATATGTATATGTACATTCGCAGTGGCGGTTCCTGAAAAATTTTGATTCTATAATGGGACGACTATTTAAAAAAGAAACTTAGGTCATTTTAATGAAAAAAAATGAAAAAAAAAATGTGGGGGTTTCGACAAACATTTTGTTTTTATTTAGCAGTTTTTTTTAAAAAGTGACACAATTTTAAACTTTCTCAATATGAGTATTTTTTGCAAAATAAGAATTTTGGTAAAAGTTAACCCCTTAAGGACTGTACATTTTGAGCATGAAAAGGCTAACCAAAAATTTTCAAAAAGTTACACATGTTTCTCTTAATTTAATTGTAAATGTTTTCATAAATTTTTCATTTTTAAGAAACACTATTCCTTTAAGGTTCAAACTATGCTTTTAAAGGGTTAACTTATAAAAATATCTTATTGCTCTAAAAACATAAATAATGTCTCTCTGAACAAATTTAATAGAATTTTAATTTTCTATTTGTTAACCCTTTCCTGATCAAAATGCATGGATCCTAAAGGGTTAACTTTTTCCAAAACATGTATTTGGCAAAAAATGCTAGAAATTTAAAATTATACAAAAATACTAAGTTTCAAAATTACATCTTTAATATTATGAAAGTTCAAAATTGTTACTTTTTAAAAAACCGTCAAAAAAACAAGATGTCAAGATATTTGTCGAACGCCGAAATTTTTTCCATCAAAAAGCCTTTTTTTTTGTTAAATAGCCCCCCCGATGACGGAATCAATAATTCTGACGAGCGGCTACTGTATACAACATTCAATGAAATATTTGATTTACGTACTTACCTGCCTGTATACTCCTTTTGGTAATTGAATTTATCGTTTGTTTATTTATTTGTGGTGGGGGTTTCTGGTATGTCTACTATTAGAACGAAAAATAATACGTAAAGGACTTGTCAAAAACTAACAGTATGATCAATATTCAAAAGTGTATTTAGGTTTGAGGGGGAGAAGGTGTGTTGTGGATGTTTTGAGTTTGAAGCTTAGAGTTTGGGCTCGCAAATTTTACAATTTATCATTTGCAACAACAATTGTTATTTAACCCTTATATATCCATAATTATTTACATCCCTCCTATAACACGGTAAATAGATTCCAACATAATTACGTGTTGTACGAAATCGTTTTGTAGGAGACTCTTAGCAAGTACATACATTTTCGCAATTTTCTTATCGTGTTATAATTTACCGTGTTATACGATAGTTTCCGCAATTTTCTTTTCTTGTTAGAGTAAAACCGTGTTGTAGGAGGATACCTGTATATACAAAAATCTTTGACCTATAAGTAGAGGAAATAAATTTAAGTAAAAATTCTTATTTTCCATAAAATTGTCAACACCTTTTAAGGACTTTTTTTGAATTTATTCTGTCAATTTATTTAATTTTATTTTAGTCTTACACTCTAATGAAGTATTTATGTTATCCGTGACTGTATAATTACCAATACTTACTATAAAAAGTTCGCCTTGAAGCGGACGCACAGCGGCACTAGAGATTTTAAACGAAACTCAGATCTTACAAAAATAATTTTTACCGCATAAGGTGTGATGTACCGTTTTCTTTGAAAAGCTTTAATAAATAAATAGTCGAACTTCGAAATCGAAAACTAAAATGAAAAATATCGTGACTTTTCCCTTATTTTGACTTCCTTTACCGCTGTATCACTCTGTATGCTTTATAACGTTTAACGTTGTGTCTCTAAAGCAAAATCTAATTCAATTCGGCACAAATTCAATTTAAGTTTTCTCTTTTAAGGTGCAGTTATCTCGCTATAAATCTATTCAATGCGTTTTTCGTTCACCTTATTTCAAAAAGTTGTAATATTAAAACTGCAACCAACAAATTCGTTAAACGATTTTGTTTTGTCATGTAAAAGAATTAACTGTACCTCCTTATACCAACCAATACATAACTATATGAATGAAAAAGATCAACCCTTAGAACTTTATTCCAATTCCAATCAAATGGCATCATCGTAAACATTTTACATTCAATGTACTTTCAACTTTCAATATAAAGCTTAAGTTTTTTTTCGTTTTTTTTCGTTTTTTCTTTTTCAGAAATTTGCATTGAATTTAAATGTGCCACAATGACGCCAATAATTTCGAGGAAAGAAAAAAATGTTCTAAAACTTTTCGATTACAAAAGAGGGGAAAAAAAAGGCAAAGAAAAACCATAGCAAGAACAGTTCATGAATGCATATTATAGTTTTTCACTCAGCTTTTAAAAATGAAAAAGTCCTTGTAATTTATTACGCTTATAATAAAACTAAAAAAAATAAAATAAAAAAAATAAAAATATAGAATAAGATCAAAGCTCATCCTTTGGCATCTTTAATGTGGATGAGGTGGAGATGGATATTTCTTTCTTTTTATTTGTTTGGTGAGGTTTTTGTCGTTTTTTCTTGCAAAATATGGTGGAAATTAGCGAAATGAATGTTTTTTGTTTGATATACGAAATGGACGATTTCAGTTCTTATAGAGTTGGAATTATGCGGTAATTTTTTTTTTTTTTTTTAACTTTCAATTGCTTTAAAGTTATGAGATTTATTTTTTATAAAAAAGAAAAGATTTACTTTAGAATTTAGTGTTGTCATTAAATTTATGCGCAATTTTTAGAATTCTACCATTTTATTAGCCATTAAATATAAATGTCCATAAGGGAGAGTTGGTAAAATTGACCTAATTTTTACTTAAGACCATTAGAGAGCTGAAATGTTAACAGTATATTAAAAGATTCTTACAGTAAGATCTTTTTTTTGTGAATTAAATCTAATAATGTACATTGTACAATTGTACATATAGGAGAAATGAGACTTAATTTTGACAAAAACCATCTAATTACTAGAAATATATTCGGAATAGAGATAAAATGAATATGACAAAAATTATAGAGAATAAAAAAATGAAGATTTCATTAATACTTCAAAAAGTTCTTCCGCCTACGGTTATGGCGCTGCAATCAATTTAACATAATTTCTATGGTTTTTAATCATTTGTGTTCAATTTACTCAGTACTTATTTGTTATACAGTCGTAATTAATAATTTAGTACTCATACGGATATATTATAATCGACGTAGACAACAATTATTTCTTCCTTACTGGTTATTTAATCATTTTTCTTTTAAATAACTGTATTTAACCACAAATTAACATCTTGCAAGATGGTTACTAAACACATGGACCGGATTTTATGAGAAAACAATATTATACTAATTTAGAAGTTGTACCAATTTAAAAAAAAACTCTCTCCTTTAGAATAAATAGATATAAAATAGAATAAATAATAGTAGATGAGTTGACAATTAATGTAGATTTTTTTTTTTTAATTACAAATGAATTTATGCGATGAATTATTAATTATTCTCAAGCAACATAGTCAAAGTTTCAGGGTATTTTATTTAAATATAAATTGTCTCTGTTAGATACACCTACGCACCTACTACATATGTTTATGGATAGGTAAAGAATTTATGATTAAATTTTAGTGGTCGTTTTTTGTCCCCATTTATCCCTAATGGATTAGTAGCTGTAAAATCGTAACACTTTATTTCTCTTTGTCTGTGGATACCTAAACATACTTAATTACTTTAACATTTAACTTAACGTATATATAGGCATAAAGGTAGGATATCAACTACTTGAAATATTCGAATAAAACCAATAGCCAATAAAAACAATTCAACCTCAATTAAACCAATATATAGTACAAGAGGTAAAGTCAATTTTGTAACCCTTCAAATGAATTTTCAATCCAATTTTATGACTTGAACAAAATAGCCGCTGTTATTTGCATTTAAATAGCTCGCAACGATACAAACATATAAACGCTTTGATTCCTTAAACGGCACGATATAAAGTGCCTAAATTTGCATGCATAATTGGAGGAGTGCACAAATCCAATAAATTTTAGTACCATTTGTATGTGTGTGTGTTTGTGTGTGTGTAGGTGGCCTATAAATTGTAATTATTATTTGTTCGATAGTTACAATGCAAACAATTTCTTATATTGATACAATAATTTGTTGCTAAATATTTTGAGCATGCGAATGAAATTTTTATTTATGAAAATACAGTGGTGTCGCGATAATTCGGACAATTAGAAACCAGAGCCTGTCCGAATTATCGAATTGTCCGGATTTCCAAA